>JAODAL010065448.1:0-18227 GCA_025379985.1 Phyllomedusa bahiana | reverse complement strand
AATAAAAAAGGGGGTAGGATGGGTCTTGGGGGGTGGGGTGGTATTGGGGCGAGGGTGGAGGCTGAAGCGGGGCGATCCCTGATCAGATTGAAGCATGGCAGCGGGGAACGCTTTGGGTGGGGGAGGAGGGGGTGGAGAAAAGGGGGTGTGAAGTGGTTGGGGGCCCGGCGTCGGTCTGGCCTTTTTTGGGGCCGGGTTTTTGCCTCCTTTCAACTCATGCTTTCGCTGCTGTGAAGACTTGTTGGTGGTGGTTAATCACCAAAGGGTTTCTTTGTTCTATTTTTCGTTTACGCAAAGCTTGTCAAAAGTAGGCCCAGGTTGAGAGGCCCTTTACCTTTTTGAGGGCGTAACGAGGAGCGGGGTTTGCGCTCCCTTTGGCTGGGGAAAATCATTCAGCGGACTTTGCGACCGCCCCCCCCCTTTTTGAGGCGGAACCCTCGCCCACTCCCCCATTGTCTTCCTCCTCGTCCATGATAAAGCCTCGAAAGCAAATTTGCGAAAAGACCCGTTGGTCCGCAATGTCGTCATCATATCATCAACAGGGGGTGACGCCGTCCTGAATTCTACATCCGGGAGCTGCAGGCTAAAAGAAAAGGGACTGCAAGGCTTTGCCAAACCCCCGCCCGGGATTTTTCCCGTTTTGACCGGTTTCCCTTCTTCCTTTTAAGGGATCAGTAACTGGGGTCAGAGCAGAAAAATCACCCCTTTGGTCACTTTATCTTTTAACTTCCTTCTGACCCCAACCGATTTTGCAAAAAAGAGGTTTTCAAAAAAATGGATTACCCACAGTGGTGGGTACCGGTTGACTTTTGGGTGCTTCATTTGGGAGGATGCGATGATGCTGTGACAAAATTTTTGGGGCCCCATGACGGGGAGGACGAGGAGGAAAGACTGCTGGATGCGGGTTGCAAACCATAAAGGACGTTTGGCGAGTGTTCTTACGAGATTCACAGGGCCCTGCCCCAGCGATGACGGCTGCGGTCCTGCACCTGACATCCGCTGGCTGCGTGTTGTCCCCGCAGGGAAGGGAGCACTTCTCTCGTCCCTTTACCCCCCATGTTACCCCCCTCTTTGCTGTTACCACCTAAATTCATCCTTTGTTCGAAAAAAAAATTTGAAAGGGTATGGAAGATTTTTGGAAAAGTTTCTTAAAAAAGACGGCAAATCACGTATTTCAAACCCTCAAATCAAAACAAAATGCTGGATTCAAAATTTAACTGCAAGTAATCTATCAACAAAGTTTGGGGACTGAAAAAGTAAAAAAAAACCCCTGTCTAAATGTATAGGATATTAAAAGTATTTTTGGCCCCTTTTCAATTCACCTTGGGGTGACTACAAAATTCTGTATTACTTTTAAAACTGAAAAGAGCTCTATTAAAAAAAGCTGGCCTGCCCCAAAGTAAAAAAAAAGTATCTAAAATTTTATTCGGAAAATAAAGGTTTTGGACCTTTAAATTCCCCTGTGGGACTAAAAAATTGTGTATTAAACTTTTAAAGGAAAGGGGCCTAAATGAAAAAAAGCTGGTGCGCCAAAGGGAAAAAAAATGTATTTTAAATTATTGGGATAAAAAAAGGTATTTTTTGGCACTATCAATTCCCTTGGTGTAAAAAATTGCTGTTCAATTTAATGCAAGTTCCTCAATGAAAAAAGCTGTAGTGCCCCAAAGTAAAAAAACCGTTTTGATGTATTGGAAAATAAAAGGTTTTTTTTGGCACATCAATTCACCTTGGTGACTACAAAATTGCTGTTTCAAATTTAACGAAAAGTAGACTACAAAAATTTTTTTTTGGCCTGGGCCCCCATAAAAAAAACACGTGTCTGAAATGTATTCGATAATAAAAGGTATTTTTGGCCCCTTTAAATTCACCTAGGTGACTAAAAAAATTGCTGTATTACATTTAAAACTGAAAAGTCTCTATCAACAAAGTTGTGCTGCCCATAGTGAAAAAAACTATCTGAAATGTATTTTGGAAAATAAAATTTTTTTTGGGCACCTACAACCTTGCTGATACAAAATTCCTGGATTCAAATTTAACTGCAAGGTGGCTATATCACCCAAAGCTGAAGGGGCAAAATTAAAAAAAAAAAAAAACCCTTTTGAAATGTATACTGAAATAAAAAGTGGATTTTTGCACCCAAAAAAAGAGCCTGCGTTACTAGAAAAGTGTTATCCAATATAATTCGGGCTGCCCAATATCCAGGAAATATTTCAATAGAAAACTGTTAAAAATAAGCTATTGAGTGCAATGTCACACAAGTTTGGGTGAAAACTATATCCAGTTTTCTTTTAGAGCTTGTCTGTGTTCGCTTGGGGGCCCCTCCCCCCCCCCCCGCTTCTCCCCGGATTTTAAAAGTGGCAGATGTCCTTTAAAATTCTCTACCTAACTACATAAAATCTTCCCAATCTCTGATTAACTAAGTTGTAAGGATACAGCTAAAAGTAGAGCTTTCTCTGTGAAGAAAAAGAATAAATTTCGCGAACTGTTTTTACACAGGCAGAGCGCACGTCCTACGCTTTGAGACGGGGAGACACTGTCAGAACAGGAAAGGCTGTTCTATGTAAAAGAGGCATGTTTTTTCCGCCAAACGCAACCATACACACCCAGTCATGAGTTGCACCCATCTCACCCTGCTCTATTCTGAAGCTGGTTTGCGGCCCCCAAAATGACGGGAAACGCCGAAAATGGAGCGATCTTATTAGATTGATGCACTCAGATTTTAAACCTAAATTATCGCATGATCTAAAATTTTCGATCCCCATTAAACTGTGCCGATTTCAAATCAATACTTAACTGGACAACCTGCAGGGTGTTTGTACAATTATACTAAGTTCTTGGGTGCTACACATAATGATAAATTTGGCTAATACTGTACACTTAAATAGTGTCCTGGGAGCTACAGCAGACATAGACGATTCAAAAATCTGCCATATACATAAATACATCATGCAGCCCAAACCTCTATAAAAATACCATGGTGTCTTCTTGATTCTAAAACCCTTTCTAGCCAGAAACCCCCTGCCAAACCCTATAGAGACCTGATGAGTTTGTTTCTCTTGTTTTGGGTGACAAAAACTTCAACCAACCTTCTGATTCAGTTAGTTTCTCTAATTTTTCTTGTAACATGGACACCTAGGAAAGAGCAGCTGCAATAAAAAAAAAAAAAAACATGTACTCTTTGTAATCACATAGCATGCTATTAACAAAAAATGCATGAGGTTAATACTAAGCAATACATAACCAACATAAGATAATCAGAGGGCTCCTTAAAATATAATATTTATCACAAAATTACATTGAGTGGCCCCACTTTGCTGCACTGCTGTTCCCGGAACTGAAAATTAAAATAAATTGCTGGTTCCTTGAAGGTTCATAATCCTTCTATTTGGACCCATTAAAGTAAATGGGAAAAGTATTTGGAAAGTACAGACTTACATTAATTCCATATATTTTAATAATTGGGTTTTGTGTAAGGGCAATAAAAATTTTTTATAATTTTAAGAAATAAAATGTATTCAATTTTTAAGGTGAACAAAATATTCATCTAATTCACATTTTGTAAGCAAGTAAGATTCATTAGGCCATTTGCCTTGTTTGAGATTTCCATTTGTTAATTTAAAAAGAATTATAGGTAAAAAATTTCCCTCATTGTACTTGAAGGTGAACAATGTCACATTTTGGAAATTAGACAAATAATTTGCTCACCTCTGTCAGTTTGCATTCTATATTATATTATTAATTTTCTTAATAGTAACTCAAACATATTGCTTCATCACGGACAACCCCTTTTAAAACATTGCTTGGACACCCAGGCTTTCATCTGAATTTGTTGGCGGAAACCACACTAATCTAGGCAGAAGAGCAGCACAGGAACCACTTATTCCAGTGTTTTTCCATTGTAGCTCATAGGAAAGTCCTGAACTGTGGCTCCCTTCGATGATGTCCACATGACTTATAAATGCAAAAAGCATTTTAGCCGATTGTTAATAATTTGTATAGCCATTCTCAAGAAAAAGCATACTTTTAGATTTTGCTAGTATAAGCAATTATATGTAAAACAACTAATAAAAACATTGTTAATAATTTAACATGATGTAGAATGAAGAGCGTTTAGTGGCAGTTGTCCGGGAAATATCTATACATTTAAGTAGTTAACTGTTTTATGTCCCAGAAAAAGCCATTTATTATGTGTCATGTGACAGTGTGGGGCTTAGACACTAAAAAATGAAGAAATTAAAGTCTTGTCTGTATATCTTCTGCTGCTTATCTAAATGTTTAGACACCATGATGAATTATTGTGAGAAAATTAGCTCTTAAAAAAAGCTGTACTCAAGCAAGGAATATTCCCTCGTCTCAATGTGCACATGGAATAAAATCCCTAATGAGTTTGTTTACTTAACTTTATCTAAGTATTTCTTGTTTTTTCTTTTAGTGGAGGCGATGACTAAGTAGGGCCGCAATGATAATGGTATGTCTACTCATGTTGACTGTGCTCATCCATCATAAGAGAAGTCATGTCATACAGGTCAGCTGCGCAATATTACTGCCATTTGAGCTCTTTGTGAAATGTTTTAAGTTAAAATGTTTAGTTTCTGGTTTGAATTGTTGTCTAGCTGTGTGCCTACTTTCTGGATTTGGAATTTACAAATAGTTCATGGCATAGTAGAAAACAAAAAGAAAAAAATCTATTTGAATGTAACATTTTCCTTTGATTGGACCTATTTAATTTACTTAAAGTAGAGGCAATTGAATTTTTCTACATCTGCATGGATAAGTCTATCTTAAATGTAAGTAAAAGTATAGGCAACAAACTAACTCATGGTTTGTGTTAAATTATACAAACTTGGTCTAATACATATGTGGATTGTTTTTTTCTTTTTATTAATGTCTTGGAAACTACTATGGTTTTGTCATTTTAACAGAGTTAAACTTCACTTGTAAGTGCTACTTAAAAAAATTTCATTTTTCGGTCAAAGAGAGACTATGATATTCTTTTTTTCCTACAGTGTCGGCCTGCATTCAATTCTGTTAGAATCAAATTTAGTCGTAGATATGAAAGAGCGGGACAGAGATCTTACAAAAGTGCTTGTTTTTGACCAGTTATGTATAGACGAAAATACATTAAAGAGCCAGAACAGTCATGATCTTAAAGGATAGCCAACTTTAAATAAACACGGTCTCAAAGGTTTAATGCCATTAAGAATGAATACAAAGGTTGTCTAAGAGATGGGAGGGAGAGCTCTTGATAAGGGAGGAGGACAGTCCTAGGTCAATGGTAAAGAACTCAAGCTGGGTGGTAAAGAGATGTAGGGAGAAGTAGCATTGTGAAGAATCTAAAGCTTCTAAATGTTTTCTAAATAAAATGACATTGCAATGACTGACAAATTGCAGAAATGGTGGAAGAAAAGATAATCATTCGACGAGAAACATGAAAAAGGTTGTCACATTCATTTGTGTTTACCTTAATGTTGTAAAAGTATTAAAAGTTTAAGCGCCACCAGCACTTCTACTACAGGTTAAAAGAAGCCAGTTTCCAGTAGAGAGTAAGGTTTTTAATAGTGTTGCTTGAATAGGTCACTATTTTATTTAACACTGGTTAGACCAAACTTTTGAAAAAAAATTGGGGTCAGGATGTTTGAATCCCAATTTTACTTTTTCTAACCATTAACCTATCATTAACCTGAACTGTAACCCTAAATTGGGATTAAGGTTTTTGCAGGTTAATCTACTGTTCTGTGGCAATTTTGCTTTGACGTCACTTTTAATTAGTGTTGAGCGATTTTTATCGACAAAGTTGAAATCGGCAAGGTTTTTATTGGTGATCGTTATTTTCATGATACATTCAGTTAATTTAGGTTAAAAATCTGAGCATCATATATTTTAAGATCGCGCCTTTTTTCGGCGTCCTGTAAATTTTGGCGGCCTGCATATCAGATTATAGATTAGAGCAGGGTGTGGTTTTGGATGTGGTGTTGCGACGTCTTGTACTGGGATGTTTATGGTGCGATTGGCTGGAAAATTCTCATGACTCGTATTTTAAATAGAACAGCGTTGACTGTATCAGCCTCTGTGTTTCTCGCGTCTATAGGGGAAGGAAAAGACGTGGCGCTCTTGACTTTATCCACACAGCTCAGCGAAATTAGTCTATTTCTGCTCAGAGGGGAATACCTCTGCTTATTAGCTGTGATCCTTCCAATTTAGTTATATGAGAGGTTTGAAGATTTTTATGTAAGTTAGTAGAGAATTTTTTTAATGCGATCTACCGGTGTTGTATAGTACTCGGCGGATGGAGCTGGGGGGGGGCCCCCACGGGCGAACACAGAAAACATGCTAATCTATAAAAAAAAAATGGATTATGTTCACAAGACTTAGTTGTAGTTTTTTGTAGTGGAATATCTTTATTATTTACAGTTTGCTTTGGAAGTATTTCCTGGTATTGGGCAGTTGAACTTTTATTGGTAAACATCATTTCTTAGTAATGCAGGTCTCTATTGTTAGCTGCAATTAACTCCACTTTTATTTTCTGTATAAATTTCAGATTGGTGTTCAATTTTACCCATTACAACCAGTGACAGTTTATAATTCAAACATGCACTAAAATAAAAATACAGCAAACTTGTAGTAAGCAGTCAGCACAGGTTGTTTTTTGACAAAAATAAAGTGTATCGTCGAAACATTCACAGTTACGTGTTTTTTGACTTTTGCGCAACCCCAGTACTGTCATTGACGCAGTAGTATTCTACGTAAAATCTTTAAACGCAATTCTATATTCTCACAGGTGGAATTGAAAGGTGCAAAAAATACTGTTTATTTTATCTAAACATAACAGTTACGTGTTTTTTGACTTTTGCGCACCAGTACTGTTCATTGACGCAGCATATTCGTAAATCTTAAAACAGCAATTTATATTCACACAGGTGAATTGAAAGCGTGCAAACAAAATACGGTTTTATTCGAAGAAACATAACTGATAAGTAGTTTTTTGAGATCTTTTGCGCCCCAGTACTGTTCTTTGACGCTGAAACTTCGTAAATCTTAAAACAGCAATTCTATATTCACCACAGGGGAATTGAAAGGTGCAAAAAATCCGTTTATTATATCAAAACATAACAGTTACGGGTTTTTTGACTTTTGCGCAACCAGTACTGTTCATTGACGCTGCATCTTCGTTAAATCTTAAAACAGCATTCTATATTCACCCACAGGTGAATTGAAAGGTGCAAATAATAAAGTTTTTAATACGAAAAATAAATACAGGGTACCGTGTTTTTTGACTTTGCGCACCCTGTACTGTTCATTGAGCAGCATAAACGTAATTCTTAAAAAAGCAATTCTATTTTCACCACCGGTGAATTGATATGTGCAAAAATTACAGTTTTTTATATCAAAACAGAACAGTTACGTGTTTTTTTGATTTTGCGCACCAGTACTGTTCCTGTTGTCGCAAAGCCAGCATCTACGTAAAATCTTTAAAACAGCAATTCTATATTCCACCCCAGGTGAATTGAAGGTGCAAAAAATACCGTTGGTTATTATACGAAAACATAACAGATACGTGTTTTTTGACTTTGCGCACCCAGATATGTTCATTGTCGCAGCATTACGTAAATCTTAAAACAGCAATTCTATATTCACCAAGGTGATTGAAAGGTGCCAAAAAATACCGTTTTTATTTTATTATATCAAAACTAACATTTACGTGGTTTTTTTGACTTTATTGCGCCACCCAGTCTGTCTCATTGACGCCAGATCTACGGTAAATCCTTTAAAACTGCCAATTCTATATTTCACCAACAGGTTGAACTTGAAAGGTCATGCAAAAAATTAAAGTTTATTATACGGGGCGAAAGGAGGAAAACCTAAAATCAGCATACTGTGGGGTGTTGCGGCGGTTTTTGAATTTTGCGCACCCCAAGTACCTGATAGCTTCATTGACAGCAGGGCATATACGTAAATCTTTTGTTTAATTTTTTTATTTTTTCTTTTTTTATTTATTTTTTTTTATTATAACTTTAAAACAGAAATTCCTAATATTCACCACTGGTGAATGGGAAAGGTGCCAATAATACTGTTCTAATTATTTTCAACAAAACATCATCAGTACGTGTTTTTTTTTGACTTTTGCGCACCCAGTAATGTTCAATCGACTCTCACAGCATCTACGTAAAAGCTTAAATCAGCTAATTCTATATTCACCACAGAGTGATTTGTAAGGTGCAAATAATACCGTGTATTATTCGAAACATAACAGATACGTGGTTTTTTTTGATTTTGACGCACACCAGTACTGTTTCATTGAAAGCAGCATCTAAGTAAATCTTAAAACAGCAATTCTATATTCACCACAGGTGAATTGAGGTGCAAATATTACCGTGTATTTTACGTAATCATTACAGATACGTGTTTTTTGACTTTTGCGCACCCAGTAAGGTCATTGACGCTGCATATCGTTTAATTCTTAAAACTGCATTTATATATTCACCACAGGTGAATGAAAGGTGCAAAGAAAATAAAGTTTATTATATCAAAATACATAACAGTTACGTGTTTTTTGAACTTTTGCGCAACACCTGTACTGTCATTGACGCAGCATCTACGTAATCTTAATACAGAAATTCTATATTACACCATCAGGTGAATTGAATAGTGCTAACAATACAGTTTATTATATCAAAACATATCAGTTACGTGTTTTTGATCTTTTGCGCACCCAGTACTGTTATTTTGTAGCCAGCATCTGTAAATCTTAAAACAGCAATTATATAATTCACCACAGGTGAATTGAAGGTGAATAAAAAATACTGTTAATTATAGAAAACATAACAGATACACTGTTTTTTGACTTTTGCAGCACCCTAGTACTGTTCATTGACGCTGCTTCTATCGTATAATTAAAACAGAATTCTTATTCAACACAGTGTGATGAAAGGTGCAAAAAAATACAGGTTTTTATATCAAAATACATAACAGTTACGTGTTTTTTGACTTTTGCGCACCCAGTATGTTTCATTGACGCAGCTTACTACGTAATTAATATCAGCAATTATTTATTCCCTCAGGTGAATTGAAAGGTGCCTAAAAAATACAGTTGTGTATTATTCGAAACATTACAGATTCGTTGTTTGTGACTTGCTGAGCACCCAGTACTGTTCATTGACGCTGGCATCTTCGTAAATCTTAAAAACAGCAATTCTATTTTCACACAGCGTGAAGGAAAGGTGCAAAAATATGTTTATTATATCAAAACATATACTGTTACGTGTTTTTTTTTGACTTTTGCGCACCCAGAGTTTGTTTCTTTGACGCAAGCATCTACGTAAATCTTAAAACAGCAATTCTATATTCACACCGGTGATTGAAAGGTGCAAAAAAATACCGTGTATTATACGAAAAACTTGAACAGATATAGTGGTTTTTGACTTTTGCGCACCCAGTACTGTCCTTTGTCGAAGCATCTACGTAATTCTTAATACTGCAATTCTTTATTCACCACAGTGTGAATTGAACGGTTGCAAAAAAAATACTGTTTTATTATATCAAATACATAACAGTTACGTGTGTTTTTACTTTTTGCGCACCCAGTACTGTTTTCATTGACGAAGCATATCTACGGTAAATCATAAAACAGGCAAATTCTATATTCACACACAGGTGATTTTGAAAGGTGCAAAAATACCATGTTGATTATTTCAAAAACATAAAAAGATACGTGTTTTTTTTGGAATTTTAGCCCAGTCCAGATTTTTTGATAGTCACTTGCTGTTAAATTTGTATCCAGCAATTTTGTTTTGATTAGAGGGATTTGAGAATAGCTGTGATTTGCCGTCTTTTTATAAGAGACTTTCCTAAACTATTCCATACCTTCTCAAATTTTTATATTTCTGGACATGGAGCGGATTGCAGGTGGTTAGCGAGCAAAGAGTGGGGGTAGCACTTGGAGGTAGAGGTACCTGAGAGAGGTTGCTCACTTCCAGTGCTGGCGACAACACGCTTGCCAGAGGATCGTCGAGTTTGCAGGAACGTAAGGCCTGTCATCGCTGGTCAGGGCCTGTGTATCTCAGGAACGGAACATACGTCGCCCCCAAATTGACCTTCAAGTGGTTAATGCAACCCTGCATTTAGCAGTTTACTCTCGTTTCCTACCAGTCTCCGGCCTCAAATGTCGTATTCAGCATCATCAGGCATACGTCCTACATGAAGCAGCCCAAATGTAATCGTGTACCCACCACTGGGATATTCCATTGGTCTGAAGACTCTTTGATGACACAAAATGCGGTTGGGTCAGCAGGCATGTTAAAAGATCATGAGGATGATTTAGTCAGCTCTGACGCCCAGTTACTGATGCACCAGAGGAGGTGAAGGAAGCGGGTTCAATCGGCAAAAATCCCGGGCGGGAGGTCGGCATACGCCTTGCAGTGACCCCTTGCTTGTATGCCGCAGAATTTTATGGATTGACAGAAAGTCAGGGCGGACCAAGTCACCTGTGGTTTTGATGATGATGATGATGACGACATTGAGGATCCATCCTCGTTTTTCCGCAGAATTTGCTGCGTCTAGATGCGCTCATCAGTGCGACGAGGAGGATAGACGTTGGGGTTAGTGTCAATAAGTGGTCCCGCCAACAAAAAAGGGAGAGCGCGGCTAGCAGATGTCCGTATTGGATTCGCCCACTGCACGGTCAGCGCAAACCACGCTCCTCGCATTTTCGCAGTCATTAAGGTCCAGGACCTATCAAGCCGGGGCATTCTTTGAGAAGCCTCTGATTCACCAAGCGTTGTCAATATGCGCCTTTGCACGTAAACGCAAAGTAGTGGCAAGAACCTTTAAGTGGTTAACCCACCACCAACTGTCTAGGTCACATGCAGCGAATGCATGAGTTGAAATGGACGGAACCACTTGGACCAAAAAAGGCCAGACGACAACGGCCTCCATCCACTGTCACACCCTATGTCTCCGCCTCCTCCTACGCCAACACCAAAGCATTCTCCGCTGCACCATGCTCTCAAGTCATGATAAGGGATCAGCATCCGTTCAGACTCCCCCGTTCGCACCGTGTACCACCTGCACACCAGAGACCCATCTACCTTCTCCTTCCGCCTGTTTGACGACCTGCACGCCGTTACAGGGCCATGTCTAGCAGCCAGCCTCTCGGTCTTCCAGGTTTGGGGAACAGAAGAAACCACTTTAAACCCAAACCCATCCCCAAAGCCCAAAAAGCACTGAATGTCGGCATTGCCAGGCTTTTGGCATTTGGTAATGTTGCCTTTCCGTCTGGTCGGACACAGATGTGGTTCCGGCCACGTCATGGCCTCGCCCTGCCACCCATTACCAGATTTGCCGAGAAGGCATTTCTTTGCCAGAAAAGCAGTCCTGCCCTGGCCAGCAGTGTCATCTAAATTTCAAAGCGAGTGTTCTGCATCTGTGTCCGGAAAAGACCTTCTCACCACGCTACATGGACTAGTAAGCACGGCCAAGGCCGCTTATATTCAGTGACAAGCTCTTGGGTGAGCTGGGGTGGGATTCTCTGGGGGGGGTGACGGTGGGGCTAATCAGGCTCGTGCGCACGCTCTTCAAAAACTGCCAGGGATGGTGCGGGATCCTTCAACCAAGGTTCCTCTGGTGGCTTACGTGCCCAGAGGATACCCTGGCCGTTCGTGTTGGAAATTTATCTGCCTGGAGGGACAGTCCACACACAGCTGTCAGGAGGCTTGTGGACGGCTTAAGCAACAGAGTGCCGAGCGCTGGGCTGGTTGACAAGAACTTGTGCCAGGCAATGTGGTGTGCGATAAACGGGCGAAAATCTGCTGGCGCCTAGGATGGTAGGCTTGGAGCACATCCCTTTGCATGGCACATTGTCATGACCTTGTCGTCCAGAATATTTCTAAAGAGCTAACTGGGTTGGTCTGCCTGCTGAAGAAGGCTTCGAGGTCTGAGTTCGCACTTCCGCCGTTCGCACCTGCTTCATCCCGCTGCTGGCCTTTTGCAGCGTTAAGCTCGGCCTCCAACGTCTACCGTCTCATTGTTGTCGTGGCAACACGCTGGTATTTCACCCTCCACTATGCTCCAGCGATTGTGCAGAGCAGCGCTATGCCATTACGCAGTTCGAAGGGACACATGCCTGACAAGCTGCGGTACGGAACTGGAGGAGTTGAACACACCCGAGAGTGGAGGCAGGTGAAAGAGCTCTGCACAATCCTTGCGAGTTTTGAGAAGCCACCAAAAATGGTCAGTGCGGACAATGGCCCTTGTCAAGCATGAGCATTGTGGTGATCTTTGTTCTGCGAACGATCGTTGGTCCCAACCTCTGGAAACACTAGGTCAGTCAGCGACAGGAAGGTGGGACGGACACAGATGGCGGACACGGAGCCTTTCTCTCCGTCAAATCCACTAGGCCCGACAGTTTCACAATTTCATCGGTCATTCATTGGCAGTGGTTCGGGGGTCCAGAGCTAATGCAAGGTTGGAGCTTCAGCTCTCAGGGTTGCATCCATCTCAGCAAGCCAGGCTGTGTTGAGCTGTGACGGAGGCTGCGGGGGAGGAGGAGGAGGAGGGTTCCTAGACACCGAGTTACCGCGTCCCTGCCTTGGAAAGAGGTTGGCGAGGACTTTGAGGAGGTGGAGGAAGATGAGGAAGATCAGTTTGCTAGTGCCCCTAGACCCAGAGTCTTGGGAAATCAGGCTCCATCTCTCACATGAGTGCTTTGTTGCTCCAATTTCCTCCAACATTTGATCTCGATTAAGGCCACTTCAAAATGAACATTCAGTTTCGGGTGGCCCACCCTCCTGGATCCCGGGGTACAAAACAAAAATCTGCTCTTTCCTTGTACACCCACCCAAATAGACGATTAAAATGCAGGTAATGGAGACCTTTGCTGATTGATCATCTGGAAGAAATCTGTTGCGTATGCTTCACGTTCACCCAAATGTCACGTATGGATGGATCAACATTCAGCGACGTGACAGCAGTAGTAGAGTGAATAGTAGGCCCTTTGCGGCTGCAGCAGGCTAGGTGGCAGTAGCCTTTTGGGTGACTCTGGCAATCTTTGATTACCCTCCTCACAAACGATTGCATTGCTGGGCACTCATCCAACCACACAGAGATCAGCTTAGATCTTGGTGCACGACTTCTGCCGTTCTCAACACCGTGTTTTTGCATGTGATGTTCCGGACCCAATAGACTTACTGAATGGGTATCCAAAAGGGACGATATGCCCGTGTGGCTTGTCAACGCCATAGAGGTGTTGTCCTGCCCAGCAGCCATGCGTCATATCTGAGCGGGACCTTCAGCACAGCTGGAGGAGCATTACAGACATACTGCATCCGGCATTTCCACAGGATATATGGTGGATTGTTGACTTTCATCAAGATGATTCAGGCATGGAGTGATGATGTTGTGGCCCCAATTGCCGAGGATCAACGATTAGTTTGCCGGTTCTACTTACTTTCCCTTTTCATACAGAAATGGTCTCCCTATCTGTAAACTTTTTTTTTAAATGTTCATTTATTACTGCCAATTTTTATTCTCTTTTCCAACAGAATTCTTTTTGTAGGTTTTGCTGTGAGGTGTCTGTAAAAAGACAGCAAGGTTTCATGACAACACCGTATTCCATTTATTCATTTATCTTAAGAAGTTTTCGCATGTGTCAATGTTTTGAGGTCATGTTTGCTGTTGGATAAGCAATATCATGGTCTTTGGAACAGAAATGTGAATTCTAAGTGGCATTTCTCCCTAACAATTTTTAATAGTGGCTGGAGAAAGAAGTCCATATTTATACTTTTTTTGGGGTCATGTTGCTGTGTGATCGCTATAATTATGGTCTATGAAATAGAAATGTGGCTTTAAAGTGGCATTTATCCCTCACATTTTTTTTACAGTGGCTGAGAAGTCATTTTTATAATTTTTTGGGTCATGCTGACTTTGAAATGCAGCATTACTACAGATCATATTATAAAAAAATGTTGTTTATATACAGAATTTGTTCTTACAATTGACCAAAGTGGCTCAAGGGTCTTGGCTTTGGAATTTTGGGGGCCTATTTTGCTGTGACATCGACAGCTATAACTACAGGTCTATCTAAAAATGTTGTTTCTATCAGACATTTTTTCTTCACCAATTGTTCCCAAAGTGGCTCAAGGGTCTATGCTTCTTGATTTTTTTGGGGATTTTTTGCTGTGACTATGCAGCATACTACAGGTCCTATTCTAAAAATGTTGTTTCTAAATGGGACATTTGTCTCTTCACAATTGACCAAGTGCTCAAGGGTCATGCTTTGAATTTTGGGGGCATTTTGCTGTGAACATGAAAGATATACTACAGTCCTATTCAAAAATGTTGTTTCTAACAGACATTTGTTTCTTCACATTTGACCAATGGGGGGATCAAGGGTATGCTTGAATTTTTGGAGGGCTTTTTTGCTGTGACATGCAGTATACTATCAGGTCCTATTCTAAAAATTTGTTCTTAACAGCAACATGTGTTCATTCACATTTGAACCAAAGTGGCTCAAGGGGTCAATGCTTTGTATTTTAGGGGGCATTTTTTGCTGTGACATGCAAGCTATACTACAGGTCCTATTCTAAAAAAAATGGTGTTTCTAACAGGACATTTGTTCTGCACAATGTAAGAGTGGCTTTCAATGGGTGATGGTGCTGTCAGAGACAGGAATAGGTTGAGGACACTGTTAATGGAACTATTGCAAAATGACTTGTTTGCAGATCTTTAACATAGCTATCAATCCTGTTTTGAGACAACCATTTAATACAATGAAAAAGAAGAGAAACAAAGACATGGTTGGGGGATCCATCTATTTTAAAAATGGTTTTTTAGAATTAAAGTACTAAAAAAACTTGCTTGTACAAATAGCTGTATAAAATTCCTCTGAATTGTACAAGGTAGGTAACAGGAAAATTGAAAGATGTAGGCTTATTCAGAGAACATGGCGTATTGAGCTCAGACAGAGAACAAAGTACAGAGACCATTTTCCTCCAGGCACGTTGAGTAATTTAAAATGAGGAAAAAGAATGCCAAGATAACGGGCACATGGTGTTACAGGGAGGGCGGTTAACCACCAGTATTTCCAACGTGAAAGCTCAATTGAGTCCACATCATACGGAAGGGCAAGCGCACCAAGGGTATTTTTACTGTGTTCAGAGGAAGGCTGGAGTTCTCACACTTCCGATTCCGCACTCTGATTCAGCACGACTCGTTTTCGTTTGCTGCGTCATCAGGGCATTTTTAATCCTGCGTATGGTTAATAGATGACGGAGCCAGCCTGGCTTTCACCGCACCACTGTACTCCGGCCCTGGGTCATGCTGTGTGCCACAGGACTGGTATTGTCAATGTCGAGTGGTGAAACTAAACTGGTGGTTGGAAAGGACTCCTTTTTCCGTCACTTTTAAATGTGGGGGTTCATGCAGGTTTGAGGGTCATGCTTGTGGCCAGGACAGGTATAGTCAATGTCCAGTGAAACTAAATGGTGGTTGAATGTCTCCTTTTTCCGTGGCTCTTTTTTATATGTGGGGTCAATGCAGGTTTTGGGGCTCTGGCTGTGGCCAAGTGACGGTATAGTCTATGTCCTGTGAAACTATATGGTGGTGGAAAAGACTCTTTTCCGGGCACTTTTTAAATGTGGGGGTCTTGCAGGTTTGGGCTCTGCTGCGTTCAGGGACAGGGATATTACCAAATGTCCTTAGTTCAAGTAACATGATGGGTCAAAGAATACTGCCTTCTGGCACTTTTTAATTGTGGGTGAGCAGGTTTAAGGGTCAGGCTGTGGTTAAAGTCAGGGTTAGTAAATGGTCTGTGACTTTTTTCTGTGGAATTTTTAAACCTAAGTGTTGTTGCCTAAGATGTAGACGTAGCCATTTGACTTGTTGTGGCATGTTAATTTCTGCTTCTCCAGCTTGTTTGGGGTGTAATATTGAACGGGGTTGTTGCTCTCCATAGTCTTTTATGGTAATCGATCATAATCAATGCTCACTATCGAAAAACCTTTATCCGATAGCGGCTCCGCCCGTGACTATCGAATCGAATTCGATAGCCAACGCAATCGCTCAACACTACTTTTAATAGCCAGAAGTTACCTCTATGTTATAGTAACAAGAAGCGTGTCTGACCAATAGATACACTGCAGTGGGTGTATTAAACCGCAAAAAAAAAATTAGCCTAAGTACAATTTAGACTTAGGGTCAATTATCTCCAAAAATCAATCAACCTGAACCCAGAATAATAAACTAGTTTTAAACATGTTGGAAAATATTTTTTCTCCGATGACTTGGTTTATTATATAATCTACCAAATGGGAGAAACTTGTTCATTTACTGGTTGAATGTTAATAATGTTTTATAGTTCATATATTCATGCACTATTATATTTTCACCAAATTCTGAAGAATATTGGATTTTGAAATTAAAAATGTGGGTCTAAAATAACAAATCATCGTTTAATTTCTAAAAGTGCAAAGGAAAAAACCCAAACATACAAACATTTAACCCAAAAATTTTAGATAACTACCCTTTGATTATTTCTGCCTACAACAGACTCTATACCTAGCACCTGTAACACATCATAAAACAACAATACTACTTATAGCATAAGTCTGTATTGGACGATCTATTATTTCACAAAGTATCCTCCAGCCTAGATTAAAATAGGCCATTCATTATAGTAAGATTCACATTTTTTTTATACTTTGGATAATGCCTGATGCTTATTGCAGGCTCCAAGCCTTTTCCACTGATTCTCTACTTTTTTGCATGTACAGTTCTTCTGGAGTCCTGCACAGATTACTACCCAAGAGCAATAAACTAAAAATTCAAACAAAGTTGGAAGCATTGTTTCTAAGCACCCCTAACAGTCACAAGGGCTGCCTTAATGGTATGTACGCTTAGTAACTAGCTGAATATTATTCCTAAACTATACATTATTATGTAATAAGCAAATGTTAAATATCCATATTTGGACAATTTGTTACAAGAATTGTAATGATTGAAAAACAGAGAAATCTGTAGAAAAAAATGCTACCACATTTTCTGTAAAATTCAGCACTATACTCATACTGCTTATTTCCAGATTATTTTAGCCTTTGCAATGGGAAACATGAAATTGTTAGCAGAATCTGATAGCTTTCTCCTAGAGAATATAGATCATGACCGAATTTAAAAAAAAAAAAAAAAACCCTGTTGGCTTCATAATATACAGTACACTACTCACAAAAAGTTAGGGATATGTGGCTTTTAGGTGTAATTTACAGAAAATGCAAAAAAAAAACTGCTCGGTGTTTTATCTGAAGTAGGCCAAATTTAAACAATTTAATGAAAAAAAACCAAAGACCCATTAAAAACTAGCTCAATAAAGCGTGATGAGTTTTTGGCACAATTCAGTTGACGAGATGAAATGAGTTCCAAAACAAATTATTGACTGCCATGGC
This sequence comes from Phyllomedusa bahiana, assembly GCA_025379985.1. NCBI lineage: Eukaryota > Metazoa > Chordata > Amphibia > Anura > Hylidae > Phyllomedusa > Phyllomedusa bahiana. The sequence goes on along the minus strand of JAODAL010065448.1, from coordinate 798 downwards.
ATCCCACTCTCGTTGAAGGGTGCCCTTCATGTCAATGAGGTTCAGGGGTACAGAGTTACAAGCTTCCATTGGGGAAAAAATTTTATCCCCCTGGTTATAGGTGGTTCAGGTTGGGAAAATGCAGACCACTCCATTTGGGGGGGCCCCGTCTCAACGCCTTTTCCAAGCAACCTTTAGAGTGGGCAGTAGTCCTGAAGATGTTTTTCAGCGAGGCAAAAAGACTGGTTAAAGGGGTTTTTCACTACTTGTTCATTTTGTCCGTTTTCCTGGTTTCTTCAGGTGCGTAAACCAGGTTGTAGCTATAGCAACCAGTGGGTTTGGGAGCCTATCTGAGTGATGAAAGGTCTGTCTTTAGCAAAACCAAAGGAACTGGCGGGCCCCTACAAAGGGGGGATTCTAAGAAAAGGTTTGGACAGGTTAATGACACATATTGCTAATTTTTACTTTTTTTGCCAAATTCTTTAAAATAAAAAACAAACCTTGTGGGACAACCCCTTTAATGATTTTTTTTAAGTAGAAAGGATTTTCACGATCATTTACAAAGGAGGGCATTCTATTTAAATTTTAACCCCCCCCTTCCCACCTCTACCCCCAAAGGTCAAAAAAAAAACTTGGCTGATGAAAAGGGTCTATTTATATCTCCAGCTCGTCAAAGCCAAAACTGTCTAGCTCAAGACCAGCTGATGTAAATGGTTACGAATTGGGCTGAAGACACTTTGTTGCCTCTACCTCCCTTTTAACATGCCCGGATTGTGGGTTATCTCCAGTTCCACGGGGGATGGTTTTTAAATGGGAAAG
>JAODAL010065447.1:0-18228 GCA_025379985.1 Phyllomedusa bahiana | reverse complement strand
CCACGGGCGTTGGCCGGGAATCAAAAAGGGGTTTTTGCCTGATCTAATGTTGACGGGGGGATCCTCCAAATGGGTATTTAATCACGTTTCTAAATATATGCAATCAAAAAAAGTGAAGCCTCAAGATTATAGCCTTCCTTACTGCCCCTTGGTTTCCGACATTTACATTAGACAGATAGGAGCTGACGGGCCCCGTGTTTGCTTGTTTGCATTCTTATCTAGGGCAGGAAACAAAAAAGCTTTGAAGGGAGGGGAGAAAATCCGTTTTTTTGTTTTTGAGAATCATGGTTGTAATGAAATTTATTTGGTAAACAGCAGCCCCTCCGGGTCTTGTCAGCCCCCCCCCCCTTCCCCTCTGAAGAATGAAGGAACATTTCCTGCTGAACTTTTCTTCTCTCCTAGCAAATAAGATGGAGAAAAAAAAAAACCAAATAAGCTTGTGCCTACAGTTTCCTCTGTGGATTAGCATAATAAGGTTTTGTCAACTACAGAGACTGATTTCGGGAACGTGCATGGGAGGTGGAGCGATGACTCACAGAGGAGGTACTTGTTTTTATTAAAACGAAACACAAAAAACCCTTTTTTTTCAAGTCTAAAAGGGGGGAGTTCCCCCTTTTATGGGAAATCATTCTAGCAAAACCCCTTTAAGCATACAGAGAAGGACGGAGTTCACACTAGCTTTGAAATACCAGTATTAAGTCATAAACCAGGTTTTCCCGTATAGCCTGCCGGCGACCAGACCAAAAGACGGGAGTCTGTCGGGCACAATCATGATACAATTAATGCAAAATCTAAAAATGTAATCACATTTCCAGGCCGAATTTATCCTTATCAGTGTTTTATGTGTGATAAACTGGACATTTCTCAGAAAAGTATTGAGAAAAACATTGGGACACTGGATTCAGAAAAAAATAATTTTTAAATTCCAATACCTATATATAGATATGTATTTTTTTTATAGTTTGAATAAGGTCGTCTCAGCCGCACAAAGAGACTTTTTTTAATAATTTAATGGACGCGTTGATGTTTAAAAATATTAATCACGCTTTGCTTGAAAGCTTATAGACATATTTTACATTAGATGAAATGGTCTGTAATAAATGGCTTTTATGATTAAATGGTACGAGGCTTTACAGAGTCATCACCCCAAGAGGCGAAATCTAGGGCGCAACGTCTTGGCCTGCTGTCTGTATTTTAATAAGCAAACCGAGCTCATTATAGTCTAATTAAAAAGGGAAAAATAAAAATTGACACAGAGGGAAAGATGGAAAGTTCAGGTTTGAGTTTTTTGATCTAATTAGGGCTGAACATTTGTCTCGAGAAGTTGAGCTTGGTGGCTTTGGTTATCGATTGGAAATGCTGCATTACGGAATATTAACCTAGTGGATATGAAACCGGCAGCTCTGTAATTAAACATTTGCCATCAAGTAAAACCCACAACATGTCAAGACCGGAAAAAATTCTGAAATTTAAAAATTTAAAGTGAAGTCTTAAGAAGCTAGGCTGAAGCTATATAGAAGCTAGGCCAGAGCTAGATGAAAGCTAGGCCACCACTATGCTGAAGCCAGGGCGAAACTACACTGAAGCTGGGCCACAACCAGGTTGAAGCTAGGCTGGAGCTAATCAAAAACTAGGCAAGAGCTAGGTAGAAGCTAGGGTAAAAGCTTGGCCAACTAGTAAAGCTAGGCTGAAAATGGGCTGAAGTAATTAGAAGCTGGGGGGGGGGGGGGGGCCAAGGAAAGATGAAGCTACCCCGTGTAGATGGAATAAAGGCCAAAACTAGGCCAAAAAATGGGGCTAAAGGGGCCAAGCTAGATGAAAGCTAGGCTGCAACTAGGCTGAAGCTAATTAGAAGCTAGGCCAGGGGGTAATGAAGCAGGCCAGTGCAGATGGAAGTGGGCCCAAAAAACTAGGCCACAAATGGGGCGAAGCTGGGCCAATAGATGAAATAGGTACAACTATTGAAAAATTAGAAGCTAGGCCAGAGGTAGACTGAAGCTAGGCCAGTGCTAGATGGAAGTAAGGCCGAAACTAGACCACAACTAGGCTGAAGCTAGACCAGAGCTGGATAGAAGATAGGCCAGAGCTAGGTTGAAGCTAGGCCAGAGCTAGATGGAAGCCAGGTCGAAAAACTAGGCCACAACTAGGCTGAAGCTAGACCAGAGCTAGATAGAAGCTATACTAGAGCTAGGCTGAAGCTAGGCCAGAGCTAGATGGATGCCAGGCCAAAACTAGGCCACAACTAGGCTGAAGCTAGACCAGAGTTAGATAGAAGCTAGGCCACAACTAGGCTGAAGCCAGACCAGAGATAAATAGAAGCTAGGCCCAACGGGGTGAAGCAAAACCCAAGTTGATGAAGTACCCCACAACTAGGCTGAAGCCAGACCAGAGTTAGATAGAAGCTAGGCCACAACTAGGCTGAAGCCAGACCAGAGTTAGATATAAGGTAGGCTGTGAATAGGGTGAAGCTAGGCAGCAACTAGCTGAACTGGTTAAAATGAACATCACAGCAATCTGTAACACTTACTCTCCAACATCGTATGTCTAATTCCAAACATCCCTGGAACAGCTGTCTGTAGATGAACTTCACTGGCTTGGCTTGAACCCTTTTTACATTGCAAAACTCAGTGAATCACATGAGAATTGAGAATTGCTACTTTAATAGATGTGAGTTTTTTCCCCCAAACCCTTTGTTAATTTCATTATTGTACTCGAACAATTTTGTTCACAAAGATTTTTACGGGAAAAGGCAATTTTTTTCCTTCAAGTGAATTGTGTACGGATTTTTTTCTATGTAGTATTCAGACTGCAATATCCATTCCTTGGGCACCATCACTGAGTGCTGGACATTCTTTAATTACAGGCCACAACCAGGCCAAAGCTAGGCTGCAACTAGGATGAAGTTAGGCCAAAGCTAGGTCAAAGCTAGGATGAAGCTGGGACAAAGCTAGGCCAAAGCTAGACTGTAACTAGGCCGAAGCCAGACCAAATCTAGGTCACAACTAGGCCAAAGCTAGGTCAAAGCTAGGATGAAGCTAGGACAAAGCTAGGCCAAAGCTAGACTGTAACTAGGCCGAAGCCAGACCAAGTCTAGGTCGCAACTAGGCCTAAGCTGGGCTGCTAAGATGATGAATCTAGGCCAAAACTAGACTGTAACTAGGCCGAAGCCAGACCAAATCTAGGTCACAACTAGGCCAAAGCTAGGCTGCAACTAGGATGAAAGCTAGGCCAAACCTAGACTGTAACTAGTCCGTAGCCAGACCAAAGCTAGGTCACAACTAGACCAAAGCTAGGCTGCAACTAGGATGAAGCTAGGCTGCAACTAGGATGAAACTAGGCAGCAACTAGGCCAAAGCCAGGCCAAACCTAGGTCACAACTAGGCCAAAGCTAGGCTGCACTGGGAAATGAAACTAGGCCAAAGATAGATTGTAACTAGGCTAAAGCCAGACCAAGGCTAGGTCACAACTAAACCCAAGCTAGGCTGCAACTAGGATGAAGATAGGCTGCAACTAGGATGAAGCTAGGCTGCAACTAGGATGAAACTAGGCTGCAACTAGGCCAAAGCCAGGCCAAACCTAGGTCACAACTAGGCCAAAGCTAGGCTGCAGCTAGGATGAAACTAGGCCAAAGATAGATTGTAACTAGGCCAAAGCCAGACCAAGGCTAGGTCACAACTAGACCAAAGCTAGGCTGCAACTAGGATGAAGATAGGCTGCAACTAGGCCGAAGCCAGGACAAATATAGGTCACAAATAGACCAAAGCTAGGCTGCAACTAGGATGAAGCTAGGCCAATGCTAGGTTGAAGCTAGACTGTAAATAGGCCGAAGTCAAGTCAAAGCTAGGTCACAACTAGGCCAAAGTTAGGCTGCAACTAGGATGAAGCTAGGCTGCAACTAGGCCAGAGCCAGGCCAAAGCTAGGTCACAACTAGGCCAAAGCTAGGCTGCAACTAGGATGAAGCTAGGCCAAAGCTAGACTGTAACTAGGCCAAAGCCAGACCAAGGCTAGGTCACAACTAGACCAAAGCTAGGCTGCAACTAGGATGAAGCTAGGCTGAAACTAGGCCGAAGCCAGGCCAAAGCTAGGTCATAACTAGGCCAAAGATGGGTTATGCACAAGTCAAAATGATGTACTATAAAATTACAGGTTATTTAACCCCTTCTTGACAGCTGGTCACAATTTTATGACTCTTCATTTTTTTTTTGTTCTCTGGTTTCCAACAGTATAACTTTTGTATGTTTCCGTCTACATAGACATATTAGGGCATTTTTTTTGCAGGACAAGATGTTATTTCTAATGGCATCAATAACCTTACCATAGAATATACTGGGAAGCCGAAAAAAAATTGTAAGTGGGGTGAAATGTGAAAAAAAATGTACTTGCACCATGTTTTCAGGGGTTTTGTTTTAATGTCGTTCACTCTTCAGTATAAATGGTGTGTTATCTGTATTCTTCAGGTCGGCACAATTCCGCTGATATCTTATATAGGGTTTTCATTATGTTTTAATACTTTTAAAATGATACATTCTATTTCTTACATATGTGCCGCGGCGCCATTTTCTGTGACCAATAACTTTTTTGTTCTTCCACCTATGGACCTGAGTGAAGGAGCATTTTTTGTGAACTGAAGTTTACTTTTTATTGGTGCCATTGTGGGATAGATGCGACTTTTTGGTCACTTTTTATTCCAATTTTTAGGGCATATAAAATGATTAAAAAAAAAAACATAATTTTGCCGTTTGGAATTTAGTTTCAGCGCACGGGGATAAATGATGTTATATTTTCATAGATTGGACTTTTACAATTATGTGTAACTCCGTTACCTGCTGTTAGCGGCTGTCAGCTGGAGTTAGAAGCCGCCACCTATGTAGGAGACTTACTGAAATATCCAGCTATTGAGGACCTCACCAACAATCGGACCTGCCCATACGGGTTAAGCACACATCCCTGTTCCAATTTAGGCATAGTGGCACATCCAGACTGCTTTGTTCTATCTGTAAAAGGACATAATAGTACAATGGATGACATTGGCACAGGCATTGTACACATGCCACCAACAATGGGTGCTGGCTGTAAAACACATCTCATAGCAATGCTGCTGGACAATACACCGTTGAAGTTAAAGAGGACATGTGGCCAACTCATTCCTCAGATCTCTATGGTGTGTGGTTCCCTGGGGGTTGGAGGCTGTCCCTGCACAGTGTGATATTGTCCAATCAATGCTTGCAGAGTCAGGGTCACGCCCCTCTCAACCAGAATGGTAACACCCATCTGACAGATTCAGTCATACATTTCTAGGAGGAATAACAGAGGAACAGCACAACACAGAGATATAGGAGACGATGCTTTAGAATTGTTATTTCACAGGGAACACAAGGATTTACTAAAGCAGATGTGTCAAGAATGGCTACAGCTCCTCTTTAACACCTTAAGCCACACGAATGAAAAGTAGTTAATGACCAGAACATTTTTTTTAGTTTTTGCCTCCTTGTGTTTCAACAGTTGTAACTTTTTTATTTTTTCAATGACGCAGTTGGATGAGGCCTCGTTTTATTCAAGACAAGTTATACTTTATGGAAGAGTAGTTTAAATTCACTTATAAATAACTGCAGATTAAAAAATAAATAAATAAATAAATCCTTTTTTTTTTGTTTTTTTACATTTTTTTACACCATTCACATTTCACATTTAATAACTTGTTAGATTAATTCTACAGGTTATTACGGTCGTGTGGATACCTAATATGTGTAGGTTTTTTTTGTGTGTGTGTAATATATGCACAATTATTTTTTATTAAATATTTATTTTTATTTTATTTTTTAAAATTTATTTTTACACTTTTTATATTATTTACTTTTTTTAAAATCCCATGAAGGAAGAACTGTGCTACTTTATTTTTTTTTTACACTTGGTAATGTATTAGCATATTCATATATACTAATACATTATAATCTGTGTCAGTCTGACACAGGCCGTGATCCAGGCAGCTCACTGTGTGCCCTGATCTCTGGCTTGTTATCCAGACAGCCCTGGGGATTCTCCAGGTCCCCAGGGCTGACTGTGCAGCCAGTCCCCGGGATCTGTCGGGTCACTGGGTGTCCCGATCACCCGACAAAGCAAGGAAACCCTTTGATTGCTCTGCGGTGACGAACTGTGGCAATCAAAGGGTTAAAGCACCCGGGAGCAGAGGTTTCCCCCGCTTCTCCGTGCTTGCAGGAGCTGCGCTGGGATCAGAGCTGTGTAGTACAGCCCCGATCTCAGAGCTGCTGCACCGCCGGGCGCCACAAACTCCGACGAACGACCTGTAATGCCCGAAATCAAAAGACGGTGGGCGGTCGTTAAGGAGTTGGGGTTTTCTCATCACAACGTTCCACTGAGTTTTAGCAGTTTTGCATTCCCTCTGTCTCCTCATGCTGTGGGTGGTTCTACAGCCGTTATTTAGCACTTCCAACTTCTCTGACAGTGCAGGAGATTGTTATCGCTAACAAGATTACAGGAAAAACCATGCTTTTTAGTCCTCACAGCACTTATACTTTTGTTTATTGAAGCTAATCTTGTTATATTTAGTTTGCTTGGATCTCAGTCTGTCAGTGGGGTGGTGTCACTCCCTACTCTCAGCCAATGAGATAACAGATGTCTGTCTTGTATGCAGGTAACCATAGAAACCTGTGTGCACTTCAGAGCCCATAAAAACACTCATGATTAAAGAAAAATCTATTGACCAACGTATCTAGAAAAGTCTTCATTGAACTGTCCCTTCATGTTGAAAGCTAATCTTTGTAGTGAGAAAACTCCTTTAACTCTGATCCCAGCTGTTTGGTCCCAGAGTGACTTGGTAAATATCAGCTGTGATACCTAGGAGCTAAACAAACTAATGGGGCTCTTTCTGTCTGTCCATGGGGCCCCATTGATACAATCACAAGGTGACTATGGGTTGCCATGGCTGCTGGTCTGCCATGGGTGAAAGCCCATTAGGGCTAATAGATTGCCTGTCAGTTTCACACTGACAGGCAATAAAGCTTTGGACTAAATATTCTAATACATTATAGAAGTGATCAATCGATCGCAGTTTCTAGTCCCCTGGTGGAATAAGAGAAAATTTAGATCAATAAAATTATTTAAAAACTTATGGCTCCTCTTTAGGAAAGTAAGCGTATGTTTAAGGAGACAATTACATGACTTCCCAGGTCCTTAAAGGGGTTGTCTCATGACATCAATTCGTCCTACCTCAGTCCTTTTTTCTCAGATTTATTTTTGAATGCAGAGGTGTGTTTACTACTGGCCTGCAGTGACGAGCTGCTGAGGACACCAGGTCTGTAGCTATAGCAACCAGCACTGGCAGCCTATCAGGAGAGATCAAACAGGTCTGTAGCTATAGTAACCAGCACTGGCAGCCTATCAGGAGAGATCGACCAGGTCTGTAGTTATAGCAACCATTGCTGGCAGCCTATCAGGAGAGATCGAACATGTCTGTAGCTATAGCAACCAGTGCTGGCAGCCTATCAGGAGAGGTCAAACAGGTCTGTAGCTATAGCAACCAGTGCTGGCAGCCTATCAGGAGAGATTGGACAGGTCTGTAGCTATAGCGACGTGAGGAGCTGATGCAGCCCATACAACAGGGGATACCTAGGAATAGGTAGGACTCTGTTAATGGACACATATTGCAAAGTAACTTGTTTTTGTAAGATCTTTAACATAAAAGGCAGCAATTCTTGTAGTGAGATATTTCCTTTTAGCTTCTACCAACACAATACAGGTTTCTCTGTTCAGATTGTGAGCAATTTGACTCAATCAAGCTCCCACTTCCTGTTCAGGCTGTGGGCAGTTTTACAGCTTCAGGCTCCCAATTCCTGTTCAGGCTGTGAGTGGTTCTACAGCTTCAGGCCCCCAGTTCCTGTTCAGGCTGTAAATGGTTTGAACAGTAACTTCAGGTTCCAAATCTTACATGTTCAGAGCTTGTAGGAGTTTGACTCCTTCAGTACTACCCACATCCGGTCAGTAGATTGATGGTTCTACAACTTCAGGCTCCCAATTCCTGTTTAGGCTGTGGGTGGTTTCTACAGCTTCAGGCTCCCAATTCCTGTTTAGGCTGTGGGTGGTTTCTACAGCTTCAGGCTCCCACTTCTTGTTCAGGCTGTGAGCATTTTTTACAACTTCAGGCCCCCACCTCCTGTTCAGGCAGTGTGCAGTTCTACAGCTTCAGGCTCCCACCTCCTGTTCAGGCTGTGGGCAGTTCTACAACTTCAGGCTCCCAATTCCTGTTCAGGCGGTGGGCGGTTCTACAGCTTCAGGCTCCCACCTCCTGTTCAGGCTATAGGCAGTTCTACAGCTTCAGGCTCCCACCTCCTGTTCAGGCTGTAGGCAGTTCTACAACTTCAGGCTCCCATTCCTGTTCAGGCAGTGGGGGGTTCTACAGCTTTAGCCTCCCACTTCCTGTTCAGGCTGTGGTTGGTTCTACAGCTCCAGGCCTCCACTTCCTGTTCAGGATGTGGGTGGTTCTACATCAGTGATTTCAGCTCTGCAATTCCTAGCGGATCCTGTTAGTGGGATATTGGTGATGAAGGAGTCTAAACAACAGTGCACAAGGCTATGAGTAACATGAACAAGCTTCTGTGCTGCTGATAAGACACAACAGGGAGAGACATCATCATCCTGCCCAGGGCTCTCAATCCTAGGTAACAGAGGGAAGCTTGTGTACACAAGCAGGAGATAAGAACTGATCTATTGTTTTGCCAAGTTTTATCAATACATGTTCTAGATACAGCTTTAAAGAAGGCCGGTCAGTCAGGATACAATGCAATTTTATTTAACATAGGAATTAATCAATCAATTATGATCAAATGAGAAAATATAATAAACGGTTACAGGCAATATGGAAAACTTTGGGGTACAGTTTTGTAAATAGTTTACAAAGGTTTCTTACAACCTTCACCTGGGCTTACAACACACTTTCAAAATTTTCACCAAAAAAATTAAGGGGAAAAACGGGAAAACTCCGGGGACTTAAACCCCAAATTAAGCATCCTCAACCTGGGTAAAGACTTTTGAACACCAAATTTTTCTCGGGTTTCTTTTATTTTCTTAAAAAAAAAAAACGGCAGATAAAACCTAGTATTTGTCAGCTTAACACAGAGGTCTTTTTTTTGACCTCTTTTCGTCCTAGGAGCCAGCTCCTATCGAAGAAAAGGCTACAAAATCACCCCAAAAAACCAAAACATGGGGCCCCATTAGATTGAAAATTTAAAACAAAAAAATCTGTAGGTTTGAGAAATAAAAAGAGGTATGCAACCCTGTATAATTATAGCCTTGATACAAAAAGTAAATTATATTTTTTTTTAATATACAAAAAAGGGGGGAAAAACATCAAATAGCACAAATTCACAAACACTACATCTAATTGAAATAAAAGCAAAATCAGTACAGCAGTGTATTTGGTAACAGTCTTTATTTACCTTTGCCTACACGTTTACAGCAAATAAATGAAGAAGGAATACTCAGCAGCTCCTTTGACTGCTGCATGTCTCTGCTACCGTAGCTCAGTCTCATTCACTTGCAATACCGGACATGGCCACTAAACAGGAATGGCGCTCTTTCTTTTCCTATCCACGGCCCCAAGTAATATTCTTCTTCTTTTTGCTTTTTTTTTGGGGCTTGCTTCCAAAATGGGACATAATATAAAAAGGGAGAAGAAACCTTATACTCATTTTTCTAAAGGGTTTACACAAAGGATTAGTCCTCTTTGAAAAAGAATAAAGGAAAATCTCCATGGGAGTAAATTTCAGCGAAAAGGAAAAACATTGCAGGCGCCCTTTCAACTTGCCCGGAAATTTTGAGAAGGGGGTAAACACTTTTGGCCTTTGCTGCAAAGTGAAGATACTGTCGAAGAAGGATCTCAGTCAAGAAGGTAATTAATAGTCAGGGTGCTCATACTTTTATGCTTATTTAACTCCGTCTTCTAAGAGGAGCGGCTCCTAGATGTTAGCGAGCGCTAAGCACATAATCCATTAAACAATGGTCACTCATTTATGGCTCGCTATGAATCATTAGCTAACGGGCTGCAGATAATTTGCATTGTTAGCTATGTTCCCTCGTAAAAGGGCTGTTGAGTTTACATTACGAAAAAAACTAATTAAAGGAATATTTTTTGATCTCCCCGTGTAGCATGGGCGACGCGGCCCCGGGGGAAGGTCAAAGCCAAATAAAGGGTCCAGGTAAGGTTTTAACTTGTATCCACGGCTATTGGTAATTACATCTGATTCCATTACAGCAATGAGATTATAAAGACTGTTGGAATATCAGAACTAGTCATTCAAGCTTGTAGAAACTCAACTAGGCTCAAAAAATTTTACCAAAAGGGGAAGTAAGACTCAAGGGAAATTTTTAAAATTAGGGGACATGTATGAAAAAGGGCTGCGTCTTTTTTTTGGGGGGGTTACCAAACTGTCAAGCCCGTTTTTATAAATGTAGAACCTCGTTTACCAAAACCCTAAAAATCAAAAAACTGCCCAATAGAAATTTTTAATGCGCCCAAAGAGTTGAGACAGCAAACAAGAAAGGGAAAAAATCCAGCGGGGAAAGTCTCGTAAATGTAAAAAATTTCCCTATTTATTAGAAAATATTTAAAAAGTGTATAACATCTTAGAAAAACGCAAAAAAACCGACGCGTTTCGGACAGAGACGCTCCTTATTCATGCATATTATTAAAACACACAAATCGGAATAAATATCCCACATCCGTAACACGTGACACAGATCACATGATCGGATAGACAAAAAAAAATATATATAAAATCAATGAAAAAATTAAGAACAAATAATGTGATCATATACACATATATTTAATATTGGCTGATAAGATCATATCTCTTGTTTAACCCCACTGATACCGAGTCCCCAACTGGAACATCCAGAATCCCTCCCTGCTAGCAACTTTTTTTCTATGGTCGCCCCCGCGGGCGGGTTTAGTAACCCTTTCTATACCCAAAAAGGTAAGACCAGTGGTATCTCCTTGGTGTATATCGTGAAAGTGTTTTGAAACCATGGACATACCAAATGAAAAAGGTTTTTTAACATCAGATATGTGTCTCCGAATACGTACTTTTAAATTACACGTGGTACAACCCACGTATTGTTTTTGACAAACATTACAAGATATTAAATAAACCACAAAACGGGTATTACAGTTAATATATGAAGTTATGTCATATTGATGTCCGGTACTCATAGAATGAAAATCTTTGGAGACTGTTACATATTTACAAGTGATACACTTTGAATGGCCACATTTGTACATACCTTTGTTAGTTAGCCAAACTGGGGTAGACATAGTAAAGCTAGAAAAATTGCTGGGAGACAACATAGATCTCATATTTTGACCTCTTCTGGAAAAAAAATGTACCTCCTCTTCTCCAATAAACTGTTTGTTACCCTCCTGATCTACTATGAGGGGAAGATATTTTTTAATAATTTTACAGATGGCATTAAACTGGGGGCATATGTAGTACAAACACAATTTTCTTTTCATCTTGATTACTATTTCGAGTTTTCTATTTAAGAAGATGATCTCTTGGAATATGAGATAGTTTCTTACTAGTTTTTTCCAATAACCATTTAGAATAGGCGCGCCAGAGTCGTACAATGCGGAAAAAAATGGGCCAAAGTTTGGCTCAAAAGTGTTGTACAAATCCATTCCAGTGGCTGAGACTACTTTTGGTGTAGAACGGCACTTATAAAGTGCTCTGAGACCCTTTATACTTTCACTTTCGAAAAGTACACTATTAAAAACAGAGGTAGAAGTGGCGTGTCAGCATCAGGTTCATACATGACCTACTGTATTTTCTGAATACTGCATTGGTACGGTATTATCAGGCTCAGACTAGCTCACAAGAAGAATCCATGGTGGGCCCCAAGAATCAACTCTACCAGTGGGAACCAAGAATCAACTCCACAGGTGGGAGCCAAGAATCAACTCCATCGATGGGAACCAAGAATCAACTCCACTGGTGGGTCCCAAGATCAACTCCAATGGTGGGCCCCAAGAATCAACTCCCTCGATGGGACCCAAGAATCAACTCCATCGATGGGACCCAAGAATCAACTCTAATGGTGGCCGAAAGAATCAACTCTAACGGTGGCCTCAAGAATCAACTCCAATGGTGGGCCCCAAGAATCAACTCTAATGGTGGGCCTCCAAGAAGTCAACCTCAATCGATAGGAAACCAAGATCAACATCCACTGGTGGGTCCCAAAGAATCAACACCATTGGTGGGGCCCCAAGAAATCAACTCCATTGATAGGAGCCCAAGAATCAACTCTAAGGTGGCCGCCCAAGAATCAACTCCAATGGTGGGCCTACCAAGGAATGAAACTCCAGCGGTGGAACCAAAATCAACTCCATCGCTGGGAGAATCAAGAATCAACTCCCGGCGTTAGCCAATAAACAACTCCATCGATGGGACCCAAGAATCAACTCAATCGATGGGACCCAAGAATCTACTCTAATGGGACCCAAGAATCAACTCCATCGATGGGACCCAAGAATCAACTCTAATGGTGGCCCCAAGAATCAACTCCAATGGTGGCCGAAAGAATCAACTCTAATGGTGGCCCCAAGAAACAACTCCACCGGTGGGAACCAAGAATCATCTCCACTGGTGGGAACAAAGAATAAACACCACTGGTGGGCCCCAAGAATCAACTCCAATGGTGGAACACCAAGAATCAACTCTCAATGGTGGCCCCAAGAATCTACTCACTTGGAGGCTCCCAAGGGGAAATTCAACGGGCCACCTGGTAGGGCCCCAAGAGTCAACTCCCGTACCCAAAATCAACCGCACCTAGTGGCCCCCGAGAATCAACATGTCCAAAAAAAAAAAAAAAAAAAGTTTAAAAAATTTAAAACCCCCAATGCACAAATGCAAAAGTTTTTTAAAAACCCCCCCCCTAACTTAAAAATTAAAAAAATTAAAAAGGGGTTTTTTGCTTTTAATGAAAAAATTCGTATAAGGGAAGGATTTAAAAAAAAAAAACCCCCAAAAATTTTCCCAAAAAAAATTTTTTCCCCCCAACCCGCCCCCAAGTTTGCCAACCCTGCGGGCAAAAATCAACCCCTTCCCTTTTTTTTTGGAAAGAAAAAGGTTAAATAACGGTTAAAACCTGTGTTTTAACTTTAAAATTTTTTTTTAAAAAGGGGGGGAACATTTTTTTTTCTTTTTATTTTTTAACATTACAGGGCTAACTACCGGGGTGGGTGTGGGGCCCCCTGCCTTAGGGGGGGGCCCCGGGGGCTCTCCCGCCCCAATTTTCCCCTTTGGGCCGCCGGGGTTTAACATTTCACTGCGGCGGGCGGGGAGCTGCGGGGCCCGCGCATACTCCTCTGAACGCCCGGCCCCCCGCCCGAGCGTTCAGAGCAGCGCTGCTCGGAGTAGCAGGACGGAGCCCCGATCGCCCCGCTCTGTTACTTCCCCCGCCGGCCCTCGGGGGCACGTGGGCGCGGGGGGTGACGTCACATCCCCGCGCTGAGCGAGACCTGCGGGGAAGCAGCAGAGCGCAGCGAGCGGCCTTTCGGGGAGCGTGACCGAGGGAGAAAATTTTTTTTTCTTTTTTTACTCCCCCAATGCCTGCCTAACCCCCTTTAAGCCTGCCTAAAGCCCCCAATATCCCCTGCCTATACCCCCATATGCCTCCCTTTATAGCCCCCATATGCCTGCCTATAGCCCCCCATATGCCTGCCTATACCCCCCAAATATGCCGCCTATCCCCCCCCATATCCCTGTTTTATAGCCCCCCAATGCCTCCCTAACCCCCCCATATGCCTACCTATCCCCCCCCATATCCTACCTTCCCCCCCCAATATGCCTGCCAAATAGCCCCCATACCTGCCTATCCCCCCCTTTATGCCTGCCAATAGCCCCCCAAAAATCCCCTGCCTATCCCCCCCATAGGCCCCCAAATAGCCCCCTAAAATCCCTGCCTATAGCCCCCTAAAAGCCCCCTAACCCCCCCCATATGCCTCCCCTAAAAGCCCCCATATGCCTCCCTATACCCCCCCCAAAATGCCTCCTAAAACCCCCCAAAAACCCCCCCTACCCCCCATACCCCCCCCATTATGGCCCTGCCTATAAAAACCTTAAATACCTGCCCCCCCACCCCCAAAATTCCTGCCTATACCCCCCTTTTAAAATTATGCCTGCCTATAGCCCCCCATATGCCGCCTAAAACCCCCCATATGCCTCCAAATAAAGAAAGCCCCCCAAAATTCCCTGCCTATGCCCCCCAATGCCTCCCAAAACCCCCCCCAAATTATCCCCCCTCCTATATCCCCCCATATGCCCCCCCCCTTATGGCCCCCCCAAAATGCCCAATCCCCCCTAAAACCCCCCCCCATTTTCCCCCTTACCCCCCCATTTTTAACCCCCCAATATGCCTGCCTACCCCCCCCCTATGCCTCCCCAAATAGCCCCCAAAAGGGCCTGCCTAAAACCCCCCCAAAATGCCCCTGCTATAGCCCCCATATGCCTCCCCTCCCCTATCACCCCCTATATGCCCCCTGCCTGCCTAAACACCCCCCTATATGCCTGCCTGCCTAAAAAGCCCCCAATATCCCCTGCCTCCTATACTCCCCCTATATGCCTGCCCCCTATACAGCCCCCAAACTGCCCCCCTTTGCCTCCCTTTAAAACAGCCCCCTATCTGCCTGCCTGCCTGCCTATACGCCCCCTATATGCCTCCTGCCTATAAGTCCCCTATACCCCTGCCGCCTATACAGCCCCCTATATCCGCCTGCCTATACACCCCCCCTATCCCTTCCTGTAACACCCCCTAGCCTGCCTCAAACCCCCCTATATCCGTCGTATCCCCCCCACAAGCCTGCCTGAAAACCCCTACAAGCCTGCCGTCACTTAATAGGGGGGCCCCTTTACCCTACCAAAACCCCTACCTATAGGCCCCTATGGGCCCAAAAAACCCCATGTCTCCCTTTGAAAGGCTCCCTATACTCCCTAAACCCTGCCTGCCTATATGGGCACTCAAATTGGCTACCTAAACCTTGCCTTTTTGGGGCCCCCATAAAATCCTATCAAAAACCCGGGCCCTGCCAAAATGAAACCCCAAATACCCGGGGGGCGGGTTTGCGGAAAAGCCCAAGGATTCAAGATATTTTTTTCTAAATCTGCGGGACAAGTGGCGGGAGATGTCATCAAGATGGCGGACTGGACCGGATGCAGAACAAAAGAGAAAGTTCCCAAAGACTGGGCAGAAAAAACGTCACCTTGGTCCCCAAGATTAACTGCACTTTTAATCACTTATATGTCTGACAGGCTGTGTAACCCCCGCCCGTCTACCCCTATTTTGGTCCCCTGTAAAGGTGGGTTAAAATACAGTCGCAGAGCCGTGTACATTGGGGTCTACCATTATATGGACACTGTATGGAGGTAATATACAGTCCCCGCAGAGCCTGTTTACACTGCGCCCAAACCCCTATAAGGGCCCTTGTTTTGGGGTTAAATAAAAGTCCGCAAGCCTGTTACATTTGGGGGTCACCCTTTTATGGGGCACTGATGGGGGTAATATACATCGAAAGCCCCGGGGTACAAAGCTTCCTACCACTATATGGTCCCCTGTAGGTGGGTTTTTACAGTCTGCAAAAGCCTGTTACACTAGTATATACCCCTTTATGGTTTACTATATTTTTATATATTATTATTATTAGACAGTATTGGTCTTTTTTGTACTGAAACATTAAAAGTGTAGGGGTTTTTTCATCACTATGGGTGGGAATTTGGGCTGTTTTTGGCGGTATAATTCAGGGCCTTATGTAAAAAGCTTTTTGGTAATGTTGGTTTTGGGGGATAGGGGATTTTATTGGGAGCAGTAAGATGGGGATATGTAAGGGAGGGATTTCCCCTTGTATTAAACTACAAATTTCTAACAGCATGTCCGGTACATGGTTTGTGGGGCAGGGAGGGGGGGGGGGGGCCCCTCAAAAGTTTTCTATGGGGGTCTGGCTTTTTCTAGTTAAAGCCCCTGCATAAATTACATTTGTTTGTAAGGCCGAACAACACAGACATTTCCATCCAGTTCAGCCTGGGTTTTGCATAGTGTTGAAACCAGAGGAAAGGGAAAAAATCCAGAGGTTTGAAGCCCAAATTTTTCCCCCAATTTTTGGGAAAAAAT
Organism: Phyllomedusa bahiana; assembly: GCA_025379985.1. NCBI lineage: Eukaryota > Metazoa > Chordata > Amphibia > Anura > Hylidae > Phyllomedusa > Phyllomedusa bahiana. The sequence goes on along the minus strand of JAODAL010065447.1, from coordinate 2,054 downwards.
TCCTTTCCCGCTCCCCAAACCCGGCAATCAGAATAAATCCCTGATCAACAAACCCCTTTTTCCAGAATCCTAGTCACTATAACCTGCTGAAAGAATTTTTCATATAATGGACACCCTGCACATTTCATGGCAATGGCAAATATTTAAACTGGCCCCTTAAAACTTTAGAAAAGTACAGCAAAAAAATAAAGAAAATTTCCATATGCAAAGCCAAGGATCTGCAGCCACAGAACAGATGATGATGGGGGTAGGAGAACCTCGTTTTTGAGGTAGGTGCCGGTTCCACCAATTTTTATTCACCAAAATATTAGACCCATAAAGGCATAAACCTGGCAAATCCATAAGAAACTGAAATGGAAACACCCCCTTTTAAACCCAAAAATTTTTTAAAAATTTTAGGGGGCTATTTTTTTTTTATTAAATTTTTTTTGGGCCATCGTCATGAAGGTTATATACTGTCTTATATATTGTCCTATAACAATGTTGTAATCCAACAACTAACAGGATCTACGTTAATGGTGCTGGCAGCAAGTAATGTAATGAATCACTCCCGGAGGTAGGGCCCTTTAAAAGGTTTTTCACTGGGAGGCCATATTATCTGCAAAAACTTAATATTACGGTGTTTTTTTGGAAAGAAACCCACATACCCCAAATCCAAAAAAATTTGTTAAATTTTAAAAAATCTAAAAGGGGTTTAAAAACCCTTAAAAGGGGTTGAATAATTTCTTTAAATGGCCTTAAATTTGGGGGACAGTAAAAACAAGCAAATTTTGCAATTGGTGCAAAAAACAAAGCTTTCTTTTTTTTTCTGCCCTCCCTTATCTTTTTTTTTCTGTAAAAAAAATTTTCCCCCAGTGCTGGTTGGTTTCGGACCCCCCCCTTTGCTTTTTTATTAAACCGGGGGCCCTCAAAAAAAATTTTCCCATTTGTTCGCCCAAACCCCCCAACCCTTTCCCCCGGAAGGGGAAGGGGGTATTCAGGGAAAGCTTGCTTTCCCCTGCCCTTTTCATCAGTTTTAAAAGGGGCCCAAACCCACAATTTCACCTTTTTACAGTTACTGCCTCCTCGTGACACTGAAGCTGTCTCTTTTTTTAAAAACAGCAAAATTGTCCCCCCCAAGGGGGCCCCTTAATTTTCCCGCATTTTAAGGGGCCGAAAAAAAAATTTCACCTTTTACACCCCCAACTGCTCCTCATTGACATGCAGCTACTGCTACAATCAAAAACAGCAAAATTTGGGCGTCGGTTTGGTTAATTGTAAAAAGAAAGGGGGGGGAGGGAAATTTTGTCCCTTTTGGATGGATTAAAACTGTAGCTAACCCCCAGCTTTTAGAGACATGCGAGTTCATAAAAGGGGAACTGTTTGGGACGGGAATGGGGGCCCTTTTGGTATGTAAAAACTCTTACAAAAAAAAGACTGATAGGGGGGGAGGAAAAGTGTTTAGGGTGGGGGGGAAAACACACCCCACCCTGGAGCCAGGGGGGAACAGTGAAGAGAGGATGATGAAAACCCCTTCAGCAAAAAAAACCCCCCATGGGGGGGGAAGAAACGCCCCTGGATTTCGGGAAAGTGAGGCATAAAGCTTCAAGAGAACAGCCCAGCAAAGGGAACCCGATACACCCCCTTTAAAAAAAAACCTTTTCTCGTGTATTATCTAAAAATGTAAACGCAAACAAAATAAAGAAAAACCCGGTTTTGGCCAGGGGTTTTTAAATTTCCCCAAAAAATTTTAAATATCACATTATTTATCCCCCCCATAAACCCTTTTGCGATTTTTGGGAAAATTTTAAAAAAGGATAAAAAGTAAAGCGTTTTCGTAAAAGGGTGGCAAAAGGAGAAAGCATAACTAGGCTTGCAGCCAATCAGTGTGGGAAGAAGCGAGGGGGCGGGAAGGTCACAAACCCTTAAGGGATCTGCCATGTGCTTTTGGGTAGTTTTTGTGTTAAATTTTTAATTGGGTTTAAACACCGTTTTATCCGAGTTAGCCCAGTAAAGGTCATTTGGCCACAACCCGACTGGGGAAACCAAACCAGGTGCCCTGTCCTCCTGGGAAG
>JAODAL010065446.1:0-18228 GCA_025379985.1 Phyllomedusa bahiana | reverse complement strand
GTTTAGCTTTTGGGGAAAACTCTTTCTTCAAGAACATTTCAGTCTTTGTGCAGGATTTCAAAGGTGGATTCAGATAGTACAGAGCCACAGAGATCCCAAGGTTAAGGTCAGATAACTGGGCCTAGAAAAAGCATGATGCTCCAAGCTCATATATCTGTGTGATATTACCATGCTGTGAATGCTATTGAACAGCACTGAGACTGAGAGATAGCCTATTGACTTTTTCAATCTCTTAAACAATTCAATGTGCTTTTCTCAGAAACAAGGCAGCTCTATATACTGTGCAAATGATCACTCATTTTATGTAGATAGTCAGATTCTGGTATTATAATTTCTAAAAAAAATATCTTCCACAAAGGGAAACTGAAAACACATTCATTGTGTACATTTCCTGCTGATGTTAGAATACTGTACTTTAATTCTCTCAACGGCAAGTAAGTACAACCCAACTGTAAGCTGTTTGTTTTGGGTTCAATGGCATCTCATTTACACGTGTTAATTGCAGTTAATTGGCACTAATTAGATGAACAGGAAACCCTCTGGGAGCACTCATACCTTTAATTTGTAGTAAATATCATTAATTAACATATGCTAATTAAAGCCAATTAACATTGATTAAGGGTTGCCAGCTACTTGGAAAGTACAAATATGCATATTGTATTAAGTCAGCACCAAATGTAATGCATCCTTTATATGCAACAAAAATATGCTGTTGCAGTTTCACGCCTTGTATAAACACTAGCTGGCAACATGCCTGTTTACTAAACACGTAGCAATCACATATGGCACTGCAAGGTGCTCCTGAGATTTACTGATACCTATATCTATGTGAAAAAGCAAAAGTAGGCATCAGGAGAAAGTGAACATTTATTACTGATTGCAAAATGCATGTTACTAATGGACATCAAAATGAATATTCAATTGTAGCCAATTACAGGTGATGTGATATTCCACACAGGGGTGGAAATCTCAAATGCAGCAGTAAATTGGTTATGTGGTAACCCCAAAACAGCATGTACTATTGTGTGATCATTAAACTAAGGAGCATGAACTTGAATGTCAATGGTGAAGACACCAATCCCTGGAAATCAGAATCTCATTGGGACTCTACCTCTCATTAGCAATAATCAAGAAAAGTTTCCCTTTCTGTCAGAGCAGATAGCAAATGCAAGCAACAGGCTAGCACAGCTGTTATGTACAGCTAAGCATTCCATGCTGCCTAAGATCTATCATTACATCATTACAACACCTTGTCATACAACACTATAGAGACCACATTTATGTTATCCATTCTGCATCCACGAACAAGAAACAATGACCAAATAACACCAATACTACAAACCTCGACTCTGTGGTTGCAATTTTACGTAGTATTTCAAACAAAGATCCATAGACCAAAATATAATGAATAACTACAGACCTGTTCTAACCAGCCCTTTCTAGAGAGAGCTATAGAGAAGGGTCTTTATATCCAACTAGACTGATTGCATCTAAGGTTCTTTCTAATCTGGTTTTAATTCCCCCCAAACAATTTATTTATTTATTTATTTTTTTTAAAACAACAACAACATAGCACTGAAACAGCACTTACACAAGTATTGACCGACTTGCTCATGGCATGATACATGGCACATAAACCACCTTAATGCTCTTAGATCTTGTTATGGACTTGTGAAGTTTTATGGAACTGATGGCATAGTTATTTAGTGGTCAACAGTGACAAATAGCATTCATAGAGAAACCCATAGCAAAACTGTAGCGCCATATTTCAGTCCCCACATAAGTGTAGATAGAGAAAACCCACCTTTTTCCCTGAAAAAAAAAATAAGGGTCAATGTCTTAATTCTAAAATTTTGCCCTAATGGTTGTTTTTTTATGGACGCACCAGGAAAATGTATTCCTACCCTTTCTCACCAGTTACCTAAAAATACAAATTACCGGATTTAGTCTATCCATTCTGTGGTGTTTTTACATTATAGAAGGATTAATGCCAGGAAAAAGCAACAAAAATCAAACTGAATTTATTTGGTTTGAGGTCAGCACCAACAGTAAATGGCCCAATTTGCAACCAATATTTTGTTGTGGGAAACACGGGCCTTAAACCCGGGAGCATGTACACAATAATATTGTTTTTTAAATCTCATACTTCCCCCTGAGGAACTTGCAAAAATTTAAAACCCCTTATTCCACCGACTTAAACAGTTAACCCTTCATAACCTCACAGCTGACTACCCCAATGTCCTATATGTGGTTTCCCCGGACAAATCGATACGGAGTCTTCTTTTAATTAAAAATGCTGCGTAGGTTAATAACCGACAACCTCAACATGCTCCCCCTAACACCCAAACCCTTTTTCACTGCTTGGGTAAGTAAGATGGAGAAAATGTTTTAATTTGCTTGTGATTTAAAACCTAAAAAAAAACTTTGACCTAGCTACTTAAAAAAAACTACAAAAACCCTCACTTTTGCTGTCCCCTTTAGATCAACGGCTGCTAAACTGTGTTATCTGGATCCACTACAAAACATTTGGATTCAAAAAAGTCGTGTTTCTGAGTTTACTCTTCAACTGCCCTCAACGTCATGTGTTAGGCTATGCAATGGAGAAAATGCGCACTAATTCCTGTGTTTTGGGTAAACCATGCAAAGTGCAATACAGGAATCTGAAAACTGATCATGGACTGGAATTGAGGTACGTTTTTAAATGTTTTAAAAGCTTAAAAAAACCATACATAGCTTTTTTGTTTCAAACATTTTCAGCCAAAAATTATAGTAGCAAAAAACTCTTGATCAGCCATTCAAAGGGGTTTTTCATTAAACAAAATCCTTTGAGGCCGCTTATGTCACTAGAGCCCGCCTAGGAACAGGGAGATGTCCATGCTTTCCCCGTTCTCCCTGTTTTTTTCGTGGCATTTCCCCTTTTATAACTGGAAGTATGCTTTGGCTATACTTGGAACTCCCATAGACTTAATCGGGGGAGAGACAGTGTAGGTCTGGGGGTCTAGGGCCCACAGGTGGAGTTAACTTTAGGGGCTCACCAGTTGAGGTTTCTGGGCTCACTGGTGGAGTATATTTTAGGGACCAAACCTACAGAAACTGTAAATGACTGTACATGCTTCCTATACTCTGCCTCTTGATTTTTTTCTTTTCTTGTTTTTTGCTCTTTGAGGATGTTTGCGTTTAAAGAAACACCAGGCCTGCCATGTGAATAGGCCCACTGGGGGTTCCCCCTATTCCCCTGTGTGCCAGTCCAAGCCTAGGGAGAGCTATGTAACTGTGATCATTTCAACATTTACTGAGACCTCAGAATGGGATTTTGCTTAATGACAAAAACTTTAAACAAAATAGATGCCCGGATGCTTCCTAAAAAAATTTCAGATCCCAAACCCGATGTTAAAGCAGACACGCCCCCCCCAAATCATAAAAAATTTTATTAAAATGGAGGGCCTACCTAATGTAGGACATATTTACCTTCCTACTGAAGGGTCTATATACTTACCTAATGGGTGGTCTTTATATCTACATACACTTACCTACCTAATGTGGGGCTATATGTCTATATGTTATTTGCCTACCTAATGGGGGGCCTTTAAACCTACCTAATAAGGGACCTAGTTACCAACTTATGTACCTAAAAGGCCTATATACCTACCTATGTAATGGGGAGCCTACATACCTATCCAATGGAGAACCTATACACATTGTTATCTACTAGGGGGCCTATATATCTACCTACTGTGATGCCTATATATCTACCTAATTAATAGAGGACCTATATATCTACCTAATTGGGCCTATATAACTACCCAATGTGGGGCATGGATACCTACTTACTGAGGGGGCCTATATACCTACCTATATGTGGGCCTACATGCCTATCTACATATCTAGTTGGGGTGCTTAAATGCCTTCTTACCTAATGGGGGCCTATATACCTACCCACCTAATGGGGGTTCATACAGCTATCCAGTGAGGGGAAACCTACTTAACAAGAGGCCTATATACTTACCTACCTAATAGGGGGTCTAGACAACTTCCTACCTAATGGAGGGCCTGTATACCTACAAGTATACCATCATGTAGGTGGCAGAGGCAGGGAGGAAAGTACAGTGGTTGTGTGGTTGGCCCCCAGAATCAACTCCTCTGGTGGGTTCTAGTACATTTGAAGGAGTGAATGCCTTCATATTAGATGTGCACTCATCAAATCTGCCTAATACCTTTTTAATCAGACTGGTGCTGTTTGCCCTGAATGCATCAGCTGTCCTAGGGTGGGGATGATACAAAGTGCTACAGCATTTTTTAATATTAGGTGCTGCAATCATGGTGGGTGTAAACTGTAATTAGCAGCTGAAACCTGCGAGGAGCACACTTAATCTATAAGTCTTCTCCTTACTGATTGCATGAGATACAGTTACATAAAGTTCTAGTAGACTTTTAAAATAAAAAGAGGAGTGGCCAACGTCTTAATAGCTAGTGAATGGAACACTTAGGTACTGTACCTTCTAAAACTGGTGATCCAAAACACAAGCAAATAAATCTTGCTGTATAGAGCCAAATAATTATCTATAATCAGCTATTTAACAGGTTTTATATCGATATCCATATAGTCTAGGACAGAGAAGAGGTTAACCTCTCAAAATTATTATGCATTCCAAATTGGTACTAGTACCTTAATGTTTTGCTCCAGTAGGGACGTCAGTCAAGCATGGCTGGGTGGTATGAGGCCTCCTGACCCCTATCACCACCTCTTTAAATAATTAGTTTGCTAATGGCACAAGCAGAAAAAGATAATTTTTACCGCAAAGGAGCGGCAGCTAAAGTCACCTTGAGATACTACTGAAGCACAATGGTCAGGTACTGGTGCCAGTTTGAGGAGGAGGAGCAAAACAAATTCCTACAAGTTCCTTAAATGTCTGCAACTCTGTTGGTCTAAGGCAGTGAAGGGGTTAATATCAAATCCCTAGAGGCCTAGCCTAGGGCAAAGAGGAGGATTATCTGCATCCGTATTGTCTAAAACATAAAAGGGATTAATTACACCATCCCTGGTGGTTGTGGTTGTTTTAGGGGTTAATGTCACCATCTTTTGTATGATATGGTAGAGAAAGGGTTAGTGTTTGTATCGCTTGAGCTCTATGTCAATGAAGGGGTTGATGTCTGCCTCACTGGTGGTAAAGGGAACAAAATAAAAAAATGCCAATACTTATGGTGCTCTAGGCAGAGTCTGAGTTAACCCCTTCCCGCCGTGGCCTATTATATTTTTTTTGTCACGTCCATTTTCCCCTCCTCGCATTCCCTGAGCCATAACTCTTTTATTTTTCCACCTATCTAGACAAATGAGGGCTTTTATTTTGCGGGGCAAGGTGTACTTTCTAATGATGTTATTTATATTACCATATACTATACTGGAAAACCGCAAAAAATAATTCTAAGTGAGGCAAAATGTAAAAAAAAAACATACTTGCGCCGTGTTTTCTGGATTTTTGTTTTTATGGCTTTCAATCTTTGGTATAAATTATGTGTTAGCTGTATTCTACAGGTTGATACGTATCCAGCAATACCATACATGTAGGATTTTCATTTTGTTTTGGTATCGTAAAAATATTCCAAACATTTTCTATTTTACACATTTTTGCCACAGCACTATTTTTGCTACTTACACTTATGGACTTAAGTGAGGGTAAATTTTTTTCAGGCTGAAGTTTTTATTGATACCAGTTTGGCATACACACGACTTTTTTTTTTAATCAATTTTATTCCAATTTTTAGAGGATGTGAAATGACCAAAAAAATATAATTTTGGTGTTATGAATTTTTTTCTTCTACGATGTTCATTGTATGGGATAAATTATGCTAAGATAGGAATTTTTCAGATTCGGTGATACTCAATATGTGTAAGGTTAATATTTTAAATTTTTTTATTTATTTGTAAAATGGCAAAGCGGGGGATTTTTTTTCTAGAATGTGCAGCTGAAATATTAGTCTGCTCTTTCAGGAATCCCATTCCAAAAGAGTAAATACTGTATGTTACCCTGTCTTCACTACTCTTCACTTCACCCTACAGTTGTTTGATTAGTTTTCTGTTGTACAATAAATACGATTTCGTACGATAAATACATTTATTGTAATGTATTTGGATTAAGAAGGCAAATTGATTTTAATATAATTTTTATTATTGGACTAGCAGACACTGAAATGAAAGCTGGGGTGCAGCTCAGTAACAATGTTTTGAGACAGTTATGACAGTGGCCAATCTGAGCTATATCTAAGGAATAGGAAAGTCCAGGTGCTGCTACAATATCCACCATCCAATATTAAAAATGAAAACTTTTTTATTGTGATACAAAATAAGTAAAAACCATACAAAAATTTGCAATCTAAGGAATGGTATATTTTAATACTGCTGACGAAACTCAGTAGAAGCAGGGCTTGTCCTATATTCATATAGACAGGCATGGAAAATATTTAAATAAAAAAAGCCCCTGAACTACCCCCAAAAATATGGTACTAGGACTTTATATGCCATTTGTTGAAGAGATACTGTAGCAAACTCTGTCTTTTCCAAGTCGATTCCACGCATTTTTAGAGTGGTTATCTACTTGCGTGAATAAGGAAGGAAGAGTATGTCTGTGTTAGGCTATGCTTATATGTTTTACATATACGCAGGGAATAAGTTGACATATGACGTATAAGCCAAATGTATGAATAATGCTCCATTTGTTAAGTAGTAGACTATTCCACATGAAAATACAACATATAGAGCATAGTACATTCTGCACATTTTCTCCTTGTCATTGCCTGTCTTTCTATAAAAGAGCTGTCTTTCTCTTATTAAAATCCTCCACCTATTATTACAATTAAATCACCTTGCGGCAGATCGTAAAACTGACAATGGTTTCTCCTGGTATTTAGACGTTTTTAGCCTGCTTGTAAGAGGACAATATTTTGTATAGCATTTTTAACTGCATAGTGCATCCCCCCTCCCAAAAAAAAAAATGCTACCAAAATGTAAAAAGACAAAGCTTTCCATATATATTGAATTTAAAAAATACTCCTTTTGATGGAAGTATTCACTAAAAGCTTCTTGCTCTTCTCTTCTCATAGTAATAGGGCATTTCATGTTGCTGAAATTATAGGATACACAGGTTTTGTTTCAAGCGTATTTTTATTGTACTGGGCTTCACATCCAAAAGAGAGGAGCATATATGCACGGTGACAAATACTTCTGTTTCCTGGAGATTTCTAATGACCTACCTTTAGATTGTATTCACACATGGGAATTATGCAGTGTGCTTGATCTACGGTTATTTACCGCAGCAGCCAGATTTTATACTAAAGTGAATGCAATTTTCTGATACCCGATTTAAACTGTATAAGCAGATATTACTATAGCCTGTATTTCCCTAGCATTATGCTATTTTGGCTTTGGTTTTTATGCTTATGGTCACGTTATGTAGTTATAATATAACATTTTATGTATTGTTATGCTTATTAACCTGTATGGTCACCTTTTATGGCTTTACTGAATATAATTGAAATTGACTTTAAAGTCTTATGTTAATTTTATATGGCATATAATTATGTCACAATATATTTTGATATCTGCAATCAAGTCTTTCTTTACTGTGACCTTTATATAACGTATGTAGCCATTGAATATTGTTATGTGAACTACTAGCACGGCTTTAAGGTATGTTGTTTAACGCATATTATGCACTGCAAATGGCCAAAAATCAGCCCCAGACAAGTTATAAATCATTCCTCAGTGAATAGAATATAAAATCTGGCTTGTCGTTCACACGAGGCGTATTTCACAAGCGTGGTTGCAGGCCATTTTTTTTACGCAATTAAAATAAGTGACGTCAATCCTTGAGGCGTTTTTCGCTTGTAAAATTACCATGGTCAACAATGGGGATAAGATTTTTTTTAAAAAAGCTTCAAAATACGCCTTTAATCAGGCATTTTATGAAACAGATTTGGAAGCTGATTTTGAAGCATAAATTTACACTTCAAAAAAGCGCCGTGTGAACATACCCTTATGAGGGATTAGTACTATTAAAATGTTTGTGAATGGGTTCACATTAATTTTTTATTGAAATGTATTGCAATTTTTCAATAAAACACAGACATCCAGAAAACAATGTATCAGAGATAGAGTATCAGAGACTCATAACCTACAGGAACTAAACATAAGAAGAGTCCTTTGTACTAAATACTTTATCATGTATTAACATAGAAATTAAGAACGAATTACATGGAAGACGCAGACAGGAACCAGATGGAGAGGTAGATGGAGGGACGGGGGTAATCTGTACTAAATTAAAAGAAATCAGGAATCATGACGGAATCAGAATCCCAGAATCCCAGTATGAGTCCCAACCAGACCAAGTCTTACTAAATATATCCAGCTTGTGGAGCAAGAAAGCCGTTGGGTGTTCCATTTGCCGAGTTTCCCTGATCTGATATATCCGGAGCAAGGGAATGTTGCTACCTTGCAGATATCAGACATTTGACAGCTGTAAGTATATGTAACATAAGATTAGATTTGAGTAGGCTTTTCACTGGTCTGCTAAGCAAATAAACCAAAGGATGTAACGGAATCTTGAAAACCAGGATGGTTGCAAGGTGGAGCAGTCCCAAAAAAAGTATGGGAGTGAGCCTACGGAACTGCCACACCACCAACAAGTGGTCGGATATGGGGAGTTCCATTTGTGCAAGTTATCTGGGGTATGGTACCAGAAGAGAAGAAACCTTATATAAGTTTTCTTTATGGGTAATGCAAGTTGAGGATTTAGCATGCTCTCCAGATAACCTGCCAGGTAGAGTAGGGAATGGGCCTGCTGAGGTAAGATTCCCACTTGACCATATATTTGTGGGTCAGATTTTGATCTGGATGGGGATCAACCAGCACAGAGTAGACTGCAGAAATGAGACCCGTTATTGAGATACCCACTTTAGAAATGCACTCAAACTGTTTTGGAAGAGAAAGAGTATTAGTGCCATAAAACAAGAAAAGAAGGTGACTGATTTGGAGATAATGAAAATTGGACCTAGGTGGGACATCATGGTTTTACTGTAGTGTGTCAAAGGGAATTAACCTGGTTTGTGCTTCCACAATATCAGAAAAGCAGAAAATATCCTTCCCTAGCCATGGCTGAGCAAAATAACTGGATGAGCTTGTTGGTAGAAGGGGTGTACCAGGAAAGGATGTCATGGGAGAGGCTTGAGAAGCAAGATGGAACTTATTTTACAATAGCTCCAAATTTGTAAAGTAAATTTGATAGAGCCTAGGTTCTTCCTATTAGGGATGGATCATGAGTGCCAAAGGTAGGCCTTGGGATGTGTAGGAGCTAACCAAAGTTTCTCAATCTCCATCCACTTCGAGTATGATCTCAAAGCAGACTATACGGGGAGGCCCAATAATAGAGAAGAAGGTTGGGTACAGCCAGCCCTCATTTATTGCTTCTTAGTCATTAGGATCTCCTTAACCAACCTGTGCTTACGCTGGGCCCATATGAAATGTAGAATAGCAGCCTGAAGAGATCTCAACTCATATAAAGGAACCACAACTAGAAGTCTCAAATAGGTAAAGGAGCTTAGGTAGAATAAACATCTTGATGGAGTTGATCCTACCAAAAAAAGGGATGGGTAGCGAATGCCATTTCTGAAGCATGTTTTTAAGTTATTTAAATAATGGGGGGAAGTTGGCATTATATAATGATTTGTATCGGCTTGTTAAATGGTTGCCCAGGTTTTTAAGGACATTATCTAGCCATTTGTAGGGTAAGGTACTCTTAGGCCTCGTTCACACGGCTTATTTCAGAACATATTTACATCGGATTGCCGATCGTAAATACGTTCTGAAATCAGTTGAAAATCAGTTGCAAATAAGTACCACTAAGTGTGGCACGTATTTGTAACTGATTTCCCCACGGATTCACCATCTCCAATCATGAAGGTGGTGAATCCGTCCGTAAATAATTGACATGCACATTGTTTTTTCCGTCCGGATTGCCGTCGTCAATCCGCGGCGGCAATCCGGCACGGAAATACGCGTCGTGTGAACGACGAGCCGTATTTTCTATTGAAATCAATAGAAAATAGGCTGTGACTTGTTTCTGACTGGTTTGCCGACGGATTGACGATCGTCAATTCGTCGGCAAATACGCGGCGAAATAAGCCGTGTGAACGAGGCCTTAAGAGAACAATAAAGATCAGGAGGGAGCTTTATGGGAAGGACTTCAGTTTTAGATGTTTTGGTCTTATGTCTTGAGAGCCTACTAAAATAGTCCAGGAGGACATGGAGAGCAGGAAAAGTAGTGTGAAATTCCATTAAGGAAAGAAGGATATCGTCTGTGAACAAGGAAAGCTTGTATTCCTTATCCCGAACCATGACACCCATAATATCTGGGTTATTTCTAATGGAGGCCGCTGGAGGTTTGATACAAAGGGAAAATAGGAGTGGGGACAACGGGCATCCTTGCCTTGTTCCATTCCTGATATGGAAGGAGTCAGAGGTACTATGAGGGAGATTAATGGAGGCCAAAGGGGAAGAATAGAAACCCTTTATGGCAGTCAGAAAGTCAATAGTTCTCCTTGTATTGTCCTCTCCTTGGCGAAAGGGAACAAAGTCTAGCTGAGCCTTATTAACGAGTTGGGGAAAACAAATAATTAGTCTATTCACTAAGATTTTCTTAAAGATCTTTAAATCGGAGTTGAGCAAGGCAATGGGGTTGGTAGTTTGCGTTGTCTGCTGGATTCCTCCCTGTTTTGCGAATGAGGGTCATATGTGAATGGGACATGGAGCTTGATATCGGAGAGCCTTCAAAGAAAGAATTAAAAAGTGGGATCATATGCGGAGTTACAATCTCTGAGTATACATTGTAATAAAGGTAGGGGAGGCCATCTGGACCTGGGGCTTTACCTGATGGTAGCTCCTTAAGAACCTCAAAGAGTTCCTGCATCTCCACGGGTGCATGAAGGGCTGTGGAGGCCTTTGGTGGAAGCTTAGACAGCGGGCAGGACTGAAGGAAGTCCCTAATGATCCTCTGTGCCTCGTCTCTATTCTGCGGATGGTCTGAAGGCAAGGAGAAAAGTTTCGAGAAAAAGTTGTGAACAATTTCTGCAATGGATGTCGGGTCATAAAAAAGCGTCCCCTCTCTATCACGTAAGACTTAGATTTAACAGCTCTCTCCTTGAGTTGTCTGGCTAAAATGGTATTAGCTTTATTACCATATTCAAAGAATCCTTGTTTGGAGTAAACAAGGAACTTTTCTACACTATGGATGGCGATATCCTTAAAGTCGTTTCTGGTTTTAATGTTGTGCCTCAGAGTGGGGATGCTTGGACATAGGACCATTTTCTTCTCAAGGCGTTTAAGTAGGGATCTTAGGGAGTGTCTCCTCTCTTCATGAACTCTCTTGAACCTGGAGCCCAGGGCTATACTTTTGCCTCAAAATACCGCATTGTGAGCCTCCCACAAGGCAGCCACCATGGATTAATACCCAGCATTTAATTCAAAGTAAGAAACAATGGATTTTTTAAATTTGTCTCTATGGGTTGGCTGCTTAATTAAAGCCTCATTAAGTCTCCAATAGCAGATATGTAAATGGAGGGTCCGACCATGGCTGGGGCGTGATCCGACCATGTTATTATTATTTACTTTTGAGCGCCCTTGGTTCCAGAGCGCTGTACACTCGGGTTTCATACATCACATAGGTCAAACAAGTACAAAGGTGACAAATTAATAACTAACAACTGGTACAGAAGGAGAGAGGTCCCTGCCCGTGAGGGCTTACAATCTACAAGGATGGTGGGAAGAGACAGAAGGTGATGGGCAGACATGTTTGTGGAGGTTGTAGTGACAGCAAGGTTATTGTTGGTTATAGGCAATTCTGAAGAGATGTGTTTTCAGGTTGCTTTTGAGGCAGGTGAGAGTGGGGGAGAGTCTGAGGTGTTGGGGCAGTGAGTTCTAGAGTATGGGGGAAGCACGGGAGAAGACTTGGAGATGGTTATGTGAGGAGTTGACATCGGGAGATCTGAGAAGAAGGTCCTGTGAGGAGCGGAGATTGCGTGAGGGGAGATATCTGGAGATTAAGGCAGATATGTATGGAGGGGAGAGGTTATGGAGAGCCTTGTAGGTCAAGGTTACTAACTTGAACTGCATTCGCTGGGCAAAGGGAAGCCAGTGAAGGGATTGGCAAAGGGCATAGGCAGAAGAGTATCGGGAGAGAGGTGAATCAAAAGGGGGGCCCAGAGATTAAAGGGAATGGTTTGGGAGGAGAGTGAGGTTGCTAGATGGGAGGCCAGAGAAAAGAATGTTGCAATAATTTAGTCGTGAGATGACGAGGGCACGGACCAGCATTTTTGTGCTTTCGAAGTTAAGGAATGAGCGGATATGGGAGATATTTTTTAGGTGGAGGCGGCAGACAGAGGAGAGGGTTTGGATGTGCGGTTTGAAGGACAGATTGGAGTCAAAGGGTATCCCAAGGCAGCGGACTTGTGGAGCTGGTGAGAGAGTGTAGCCATTGACTGTGATAGAGAGATCAGGTGGAGGGATAGAATGGGACGGTGGAAAGATGAAGAATTCAGTTTTCTTCACGTTTAGCTTCAGGAGACGTGAGGAGAAGGAGGGTATGGACGAAAGACAGTCAGGGATCCGGGAGAATTGAGAGATAATTAGAGATGGGCGAATTTCTCAAAATTCGGTTCGCTCACTTCGCCGAATTTCCAGAAAAAAAATAACTTTGTTCCCGAATTACTTTGGGACGAATCACATAAAAAACACTATTTCCAGGCTGCACAGAGCCTGCAGGGGTTGTAGAATGTTGTGCCATGCTTAATATCAGAGGGAGCTTGGTTTGGTTTTTCATATAATGTTGTGTTTTTTGTATGACACGTCATGACTGCCGCCGCTCTTAGAAAACGCTTCACTATAAAATTCCCTGGGCACATAAGAGGGCAAAATGACCAAAAAACTGAAGCGGGAATGTTGCCTGATAAAAATTTATGCCAGCGAAAGCTGGGAAAAAACAGCTGAGAGCTCAGGTGGTAAACATTAGTGACAGAGTGTGGAGTGACCCGGGGGCAGCCACAGCAGCATGAGGTCAGACAGTGGCACAATGACATTCTGGGGGTGCAAAAACAGGAATAGGCCCCAGATTGGCACAATGACGCAGTGTCTAGGTCACGGCAGCAGCCACAACAGCATGAGGTCAGACAGTGGCAACAATTGACATTCTGGAGGTGGCAAAAACAGGAGAAGGCCACAGAGTGGCACAATGACCAGAGAGTGGAGTTGACGGCGGCAGCAGCATGAGTCAGACAGTGGCACAATGACATTCTGGAGGGGGCCAAAAACAGGGTAGGGACAGAGTGGCACAAATGACAGAGAGTGGGAAGGTGAAGGGCGGCAGCAGCATGAGGTCAGACAGTGGCACAATCACATTCTGGAGGTGGCAAAAACAGGAGTAGGCCACAGAGTGGCACAATGACAGAGAGGGGAGGTCACGGCAGCAGCAGCATGAGGTCAGACAGTGGCACAATGACTTTTCTGGAGGTGGCAAAAACACGAGTAGGCCACAGAGTGGCACAATGACCACAGTGTGGAGGTCACGGCAGCAGCCAAAAGAAAACAGCATGAGGTCAGACAGTGGCACAATGACATTCTGGAGGGGGCCCAAAAACAGGAGTAGGCCACAGAGTGGCACAATGACAGAGAGTGGGGGTTTCAGGCAGCAGCAGCATGAGGTCAGACAATGGCACAAATGACATTCTGGAGGTGGCAAAAAACAGGAGTAGGCCACAGAGTGGCACCAATGACAGAGAGTGGAGGTGACGACGGCAGCAGCATGAGGTCAGACAGTGGCACAATGACATTCTGAGGTGGCAAAAACAGGAGTAAGGCCAAAAGGGGCACAATGAAAGAGATGGAGGTGACGGCGGCAGCAGCATGAGGTCAGACAGTGCACAATCACATTCTGGAGGTGGCAAAAACAGGAGTAGCCCACAGAGTGGCACAATGACAGAGTGGAGGTCAGGGGGCAGCAGCAGCATGGGGCAGACAGTGGCACAATGACATTTTTGGAGGTGGCAAAAAACAGTAGGGCCACAGAGTGGCACAATGACACAGTGTGGAGGTCACGGCACAGCCCCCGCAGCAGCATGAGGTCAGACAGTGGCACAATGACAATTCGGGAGGTGGCACAACAGGAGTAGGCAAACAAAGTGGCACATGACAAGAGAGTGGAGGTCACGGCAGCAGCAGCATTGAGGTCAGACAGTGGCACAATGACTTTTCTGGAGGTGGCAAAAACAGGATTAGGCCACAGAGTGGCACAATGACAGAGAGTGGAGTTGACGGCGGCAGCAGCATGAGGTCAGACAGTGGCACAATGACATTCTGGAGGTGGCAAAAACTGGAGTAGGCCCACAGAGTGGCACAATGACAGTGAGTGGAGGGGACGGGCGGCAGGAGCAACAGCTGAGGTCAGAGAGTGGAAACAGTGACACAGTGTGGAGGTCACGGCAGCAGCCACAGCAGCAGCAGGAGGTCAGACAGTGGCGCAATGACACTGAGTGTGGAGGTGGGTGGCAATACCAGTCCCTGGTAATGATGGTTGGTGGCAGATGGAAAATTGGCAGCAGATGTGTGGCATCAGGGGGGGGTGGCGGCATCAGAATAGTGGTGAGGCAGGTATTTTTTAACCAGACTCATTTCTCACAGTTTGGGGTGAGGCGTCAGGCTGATGTAGTCTGACCCCTAAGGCATTTGGTGTGTGTGGAAATCCGGGCCGATCCACGCCTGATTCATCTTGACAAAGGTCAGTCGTTCCACATTTCCCGTGGACAAGCGGGTTCCCCCTTTGGGGGTAACGATGGCCCCCCCGCACTGAAACCCCGCTCTGAGCCACACTACTGGTCGGGCAGGACAGCTTCTCCACTGCCAAAATCGGCAAGTTTGCGGCCACACATCCAGTTTTTGGCTGCCCAGTAGTCCAGCGGATCTTCTAAAATGGGGTGGCAGAGTGCTGTCCAAGTAGGCCACCACCTGTTGGTTCAGGGTCGCTCCAGGTCCTGCTGCGCTGGCGGCTGCCCTCCTCACTAGGCGGGTAAAGGAAGCTGCTCATCAGTGACTCCAGACTTCGGTTGCTGCTGATGGAGCTGGTACTGCTCCTACCCCCCACCTTCCCCAGCACCGCGGCAGTAGTACGTGAGCACTGAAGAACCCCCCGGACAGACCTGTCAGAGAAGGGACGATTACCGCACATAGGCAGCGGCCAACTGACTACGGAGGAATTTTCCCCATAGTATTTGAGTTTGTCCCCCCTCTCAATAGCTGGGGGAAAAAAGGGTCCCATTTTGGACCTGTAGCGAGGGTCCAATAGGGTGGAGAGCCAGAAGTCATCCCTCTGCCCGGGTGCTGACTATTCGGCTTTTCACTAGCCAGGCAAATCAGCATGCTGCGGGCCATCTGCACAAGTGACTCTGAGGGGTCCCTGCCTCCATCTCCACTGTATTACGCCACGGTGCTTGCGGGTCATCTGCCCGTCTTCCTCATCTCCATCTACCTCCTCCGGCTGCTCCTGCTCCTCCTCTCTTGTCACTTGGGTAGAAAAGCCACTAATTTCACCAGACAATGTTTCTACTCCAATGTCCTCCTCCTCCTCCATTTCAGTCCCCACCGGACTCATGTGGCCGCGAGATGTAGGCGCCACGTCTCCAGTCCCCTGCCCAGACAGATTTTTCGCATCTGTTCCCGGACAAAGAAGCAGTGGAATGACGTTATTCATCCGTAGTCCTGGCGACTGACAAATAACGTGACCTCCTCGAATGGCCTCAACAAACGGCAGGTGTCACGCATGAGCTGCCACTTTGGGTGATATCAAGATACACAGGGGAGTACTCCTGTCCGCCTGGATCATCAAAAAAACGTTTTAATGGGCCCTTTTTCTGTTCATACAGTCGGTCCAACATGTGCAAAGGGTGGAATTCCAACGGGTGGAAACAACGCATATCAGAGTGTGTTGGGGGAGGCCATTCCCGGGCCGCGCAACTCGAGGAGGGTGTTCCTGGCTTTGTAGGAATGGATGAAGTGCATGCACAGTTTCCTGGCCATTTTCAGAATCTTCTGAAGATCGGTGGAAGACTTCAGGAACCTTTTCCTGACGTTATTCATCCCGTAGTCCTGGCGACTGAAAAATAACGTGGCCTCCTCGAATGGCCTCAACAAACGGCAGGTGTCACACATGAGCTGCCACTGGCTGATATCAAAGTTACACAGGGGAGTACTCCTGTCCGCCTGGATCATCAAAAAAACGTTAATGGCCTTTCTCTGTTCATACAGTTGGTCCAACATGTGCAGGCTGGAGTTCCAACGGGTGGAAACAACGCATATCAGAGTGTGTTGGGGGGGCGTTCTGCCGCTGCAACTCGAGGAGGGTGTTCCTGGCTTTGTAGGAATGGATGAAGTGCATGCACAGTTTCCTGGCCATTTTCAGAATGTTCTGAAGATCGGTGGAAGACTTCAGGAACCTTTTCACAACCAGATGAACACGTGCGCCATGCAGGTGCATGGACCATCCTCCTCGGTGCAGCGCGGACACCATGTTACTCCCATTGTCCGTCACCAGGATTCCGATTTGCAGTTGGCGCGGAGAAAGCCACACATCGAGTTCTTGCGGTATGACGCAGAGCAGTTCCTCCCCTGTGTGACTTCGTTCGCCGAGGCAAGTCAGGTGTAGAACTGCGTGACACTGCTGTGCCTACAACATGTGGTATGATGGAGCAGTACTTGTGGAGGCTGAGATGGTGGTGGTGGAGGAGGAGGAGGCGGACATTGGCGCAGGAGCCGCAGTTTGACAACGTGGAGGAGAAAGCGGCGTCTCCTGTCCAAGTTGTTGGTGTGCCGTAGTGGGCCGTAAAGGACATGTACTGGCCCTGACCGTAGTTACAGCTCCAGACCCCGCGCCCCGGCCCTTGGAAAACAAACCGATAAGCCAAGGACGGCCAACCTTCTTTCTAATATTATAAGTGTGGGAAAGGGGCCTTTTTGGAAAAAAATTAGGCTTGGAATCTCCACCTGGGGCCGGCACAAGCCTTAGTTTCTTAACAGGCAGATCCACCAATTTGGGAAAAAAGGGGAGGGGACGCAGTGCCACAATTGGACGGGAGCACGGTCAGCTGCTGCCCCTTGGAGGTTTTGGACCATATTTGTCTTTTTGCAATTCCCTCGCTGAACGACGCTGGCGCCATGAGTAGCGGGGACAGGAGCTTTGGGAAGGGGAAATGATGTAAAAAGAGAAACAGTCCCTTCGAGGGGTGGTGGAGCCTTGACGCTGCAATGGCTGCGTGCCACTGGGCAGCTGCTGCTGTGGGCGGCGGCAGGAGGACCACCACATCAGCCACGTTTTCTCCCAACCACCGAGGTGACGCTGTATGTTTTGATGAAGGGCCCGGGTTGCCAACGTTAGCTCCCGGACACGCTTACTTTCCCCGTTTCTACATATACCCATATTGGGCTCCTCCGGTGTCTTAGCAAAGAACTGCCCACTCCCCAAGTATCGGTTTTTTTCCCCGCCCAACGCCCGCACGATTACTACTACTGCCCGCCTCCAAAACCCCTGTGCCCTACTTTCTTGGACCTGCGAAAGGGGTTTTTTTTTTACCCCGGGGCCCCTTGGTCCCATCTCACACGCTGCTACCCTGCTTCACGGCCACACAACCCATTTTCGGCTGCGCCGCGCTGCCGCAAGCGACCCCCTCTTCTCCTGACAAGATGAACCCTTGCCTCACCCGGCCCCAAGTGCAGTCGGCTACATATCCCTTTTTTGTTTTCATGTCAGCTGTCCTCATCACCGGTCTTGGGTATGCAGACTACCCCCCCAAAACATGACTTCCCACCCACCCCCAACATCTATACTTTGCCGCCTCTGCAGAAGCGGGGGAATTTTGGGCTCCATTTCTTCACTGCCAAGTAGCTGGACTGCCCTCCTAAAATTGTTCATCCTCGCTCAATAGGGGGCGGACCCAACCACATAGAGATCTCTGGCTAGGAACTGGAGGGGAAGAGGGGGGTTGAGGGGGGGAAAGGGCCGCGACCCGCAAAAGGCCATGCCAACAAAGGGGTTGTGTCTGACGTTCCCACCCTCTTGGCTGGGGTTGCAGATGAATTGGGAGGAATGGAATGACCTAGTCAAAAATAAAGCACCCTTGGGTTGCAAGTCAGCACAGCCG
>JAODAL010065445.1:0-18228 GCA_025379985.1 Phyllomedusa bahiana | reverse complement strand
CAGGTTCAAACAAGGGGAGGGTAGTGAACGTGACGGCGAGTTGGGGAAAGGGAAGATAATTTTTCTCCTGAAACCTCTCATATGTGACTATGGGGAGCGCATGGACAGATCGTGTTCACCGGTGGTGGCTCGGTAAAGGGGCCCGACGCCCCTGTGTGTCAAAAACCCTATGCGCTGACAGTGTTTTAAAAGCGGTTCAATCCGCTTGTGTGGGGTCGGCTTTTCTGGAGGGGTCAAAGAGCGGGTGGGTGGCACTCCCCGCCCCAGGTGAGGCGGGGCTCAGGCCTATAAACCTGGGTTGCAGGCCTGTATGGCTGCTGGGGGAATACTGAAACCACAGGGTAAGCACCCCTGTTCTCTGTATTTGGTCATGTACAAGTGGCACTGAGGGTGTCTCTGCTGTAGTCGGGGGCCATTAGTATTTTTAGAGCCGCCGAGGGGTTTTTGTTTTGTATGTTTTCCCTGAATTAGGCTGGTTGTTTTGTTGCCATTTAAAAAACCCCCAGGCATGCCTGGCTTGGACTTTTTATGCGTCTCCTCTCCCAAATCCCGGCTGTCCTAAACGTTGAGGCTAACCCCCACACTACATATATGAAAGGTTAGCCATGCATTATGAATGTCCCTTGCCCTGTAACTCTAAATGGATTATCCATGATAGTAAATAATAATAGTACCTTATCATTCCCATATTGTAAGATTATGCCCTTATGTTTCAGAAAGAGGGCTTTGCAGTGTCCCCTTTTGTAATCGGGGAAAACTACCTATTGGTAGTTGAAAATTTTCTGACAGAACCATTGACAGAAATGCACTGAAAGCTACAAATCTTTTCGTATGCAGGTCCCATCTTGGTGCACAGTATTTGTTATTCCTGTATGCAACCGCATGGAGCTATAACATATTGACTGAAAAGGCTGCGGGAAATTTAAAGAGAGGGCCCAAAGATGTGACAAGAAAACAAGTTTTTTTTTTTTGTGCTTTTTGGCTCCAGGTTGGTGGTAATGTGGGGATAGTGTTGGGATTTTTATCGACAAAGTTTAAAAACGGCACAGTTTTTATTTGATCGAAATTTTTGTCATGCATAATTTTGGTTTAAAAACTGGCATCATCTATTAAGATTGCGCCATTTTCGCCTTCCGCATTTTTGGGGCCCGCAAATCAGCTTAAGAATAGAGCAGGGGTTAGATGTGTGTGCGACGTCTGATGGGATGTGTATGGTTGCGATTTGGGTGGGAAAAAAACACATGACCTCGTTTTTAATAAACAGCGTTCCCGTTCGCCTCAGTGTCTTCAGGTTCCAGAGCAGAAGGGCGGCGCTTGCTTGTGTCCAAAAGTCAGCGAAATTAATCTAATTTTTCCCACAGAGAAAGCTCGTACTGTTCAGCTGTGATCCTTACCATTTAGTTAATTAGAGTGGAACGATTTTTATGTAGTTTAGGTAGAGAATTTTAAAGGACATCTACCGCTGTAAAGTCACCGGGGGTGAAGCGGAGGTGGGGGCCCCCATGGGCCGAACACATGACAAGCTCTATAAAGAATTACTGGATAAAGTTCACCAAGGTACCATATTAGTATACATTGCACAGCAATAGCATTTATTATTAACAAGTTTTTCTTTTTATCACATATTCAGAAAAGACTAAATTGATGAAAATAATGAAATAAATTACAAGTACAAACATAATCTGAAGAAATACGGTATCCATAAATTGATTCAGAGCAGTAAGCTAAACATAGCGGGTTTTCCGCATCGACGAAGAAAGTTTAACACATATTAGTACCAATACTGTAACATTAAAAGCTCAAAGATAGAGGCCCCATGAACAAAATAATGTGCCAACTACACCTCACAGTGCCCACTTAACAAAGGTGGCAAAAATAGAACCATATCACAGGTATACACCATATATTACAAGTACAAATGTAATAAGATACACTAAACATACAGACATAAAAAGAAAAAAAAAAAGAAAAAAAAAAACCCACACGAATATAAAGACCACATAAGCGACAATGGGGGGGGGGGTGAATAGAAAAAAAGGCAGGGCAGGGGCGTAGAGCTGTCCCAGACGCGGTGGGGCCCTACACTTCACCCTACACCAGAAATCCACTACAGTCCCCTCCTCCAAGAACTCAAGCAAGTAATTGGAACAACCACTAAAAAAGATCAGACTTCCATTGAAGCCCAGGCAAGATCTCAACAACAAGAATTAGAGAAGTACAACTGGGTGTGTCTTGAACTGGGCCCAGTGAAACCAATGTTCTTTTTGACATGCCAGCAATTGATCAAAGCTGGCCTATGTGAAATCAACTCCTAACTCCTCCATTCTCTGACATGAACATCAATCTCATGCATGACCATTCTTCTCCCAGTAAGGGAGATGTGGAAGCTTTTCCACTAGGCGTGAATAATGGATTTATTTAGTTAGTTTTAGTGAGAGCGGCCGCTGTAGCAGGTAACGGAGTGGAGAGATTTCTTTTCTTGAATCTAATGAACTAGGCATATCAAAACGTATGCATAACAAGCAATGCCTCTGGGGGGGAATCAGTGACTGGATACTCAACCTCCCGTACTTTCTTGATTACAACAATAACTAGCGGACTCAGAAGCCACCTAAGCCGGGTGGACAAAACCCAACCAAATATGTGACATGGGCCTTCTGTCCTTCTTTCTCCGCTCGTCCCACAGTCTCCAAGCATAGGGATCTGGGACTGTCGGATTACCAACTTGTGAAGAAAAGTGGGTACCTCCTGTACCATCTGGAGAGCAATTTTGAAAACATGGTCCTCCATGATATTTTAGATGCTATTAGAAGGCTTTGGTGAGTCAATTGGAAACCACCTTGCGCCAACTGAGGGATCAGAAAATTGAGATTCCATGTTCATTCTTTCATAATTTCTCCCAGCGGATGCAAAATGGAGGGAAGTTTGAGAGGAGGGAGCGGAGAGCAGCCCAGATAATTTATAAATCAACGCGAAAGGCAAATGATGTGGGCTTTAGAAAGGAGCCTAAGTATCAGCCCCTCGAAGTCAGTGAGTGGTTGCCTGCGCAGGTCCAATGATGCATTTATCATCTTTTAAAAAGAGTGGGCCAATTGGATGTGTTGTTAGAAGGAGATAGGCCCCTTCATGGGAAAACACCTCCCTCAAGGATGTACACCACAGCAGACGAGATTTTTACAACCTCGTCCGGCTGTTGAACAATCCCTGTGAAAGCGCAAAGGGGGGAGGTTTTGTGGTTCCCGCCCCAGGAAAACAGCCAGCAGAAGCTAGCATCAGCTCCAGGTGGAAAGCTTCCGGGTGATCAGTACGGGGCCAAGTAGTGCCACCAATCGACTCAAATTACAAGGATTTCCTCTGAGAGCAAAGTTGTATTCAGAGGCGGGAGAGTTAAGAGGTCAGGAGGGCAGAGAGAGCGGAAGAAAGGGAGGTAATATTAAAATTGGATGAATGGGGGGGGGTTGGGTTGGGGGAATGTGAAGATGGGGGGGTGGTGAATGGGATTGGTGGGTGTTGGGTGTTGGTGGGGGGAAATGAATGTGTGGGGTGAATGTGGTGGTCACCCACACCCGGTGATTGAAGTATGGTGGGGTGGGGTGGGATGGGGGTTGGGGGGGGGGGGGGTCCCCCCCACCCACATCCGCCCCCATGGGGTCCGGCCTCGACTAAAGGAAGACACAAAGATTATTTATTGAGACCAGATGGAGTCCGGATCCAGGAGGGAGCACAGCTAACGAAAGAGGACACAAATCCCGCCGCCAGAACGCACCCCAAGCCTCCTACTGTGGTCCAGGGCTAAGGCCATAAACCGCGCATAATGGCGGCAGCTGCTAAATGATATAGCTTGCAATCTGGGAGCCCCACTTCCTGCCCTCCTCGCATCTTTTGCGCGTCTGATCAATTACTTCATAATCATGCAATCACTAAGGTTTACACTAACGGTTCGCCCAAAAGACAAAATGCCCGAGAAGCCCGTCTAAGACACTCTTTCTTCCAGTATGAGGAGACGATGTTGATAGTGGTTCGTTTGGAAAAGATTTTACAAAAATTTTGGGAGTACTGACATCTTCATGCAGCTTTCCTACCAAACCAAGAAAGGCCTTTACTTCGTAAAGCCCAGAGCCTGGCGATCCATGTCCCCCTGGTAGTCTGCTTGAGCAGAAGTAGGGACAAAAGTTTGTCCAGAGAATAATTTAAGGGAGATCAGCGAGATTACGTATCCCCAGGTAAACGAGATGCCATCCCCTCGGCGGATTCCTCTCGGCCATAGTGAAAGGGAAGTTCGATCTGAAAGGAGCTCTCTTGTTATTCCGCTAAGGTGAGAGACCAACAATGAGGCGCTTGCAGATTTTTAAGAGAGTCAATGATCTTAGAAATTTGGAACCCAACTAATACCAAAAATGCGAGATCACCAAGCATACAAGGCCGTAAGCGGATAATGTGGATGGATTGTGGTAAAATAGGACCAAAAGGTTCATGCAAGCAAAAAACGCTGAGGAACGCTGAGAGCCACATTGTAATCTTTCACCCTTCTCCTTCTTAGCGCCTCCAATGGTCGGGATCCCTGGTAACAAACCGGATTACTCTAATGGCTAGCCAAGCAGGTTCTCCATAGATCAATCAATTACAAAGAAGCGGGACAAAGGGGCAGGGCAAAAAAAAAAAACCCCTGCCTGTCCCATTGAAAATAGAAGAACGCTCATAGGAGGGAAACACCATTAACCTTCACGAACGTGCCAGAGGGAATGAGACATATACAGCTTGGCTGAAATTTTTTGAAAAGGCAGGTTAGGAGGGCCCAGGGCCCACAAACAATGAGGCCACAAAAGATTGATGGAGAGAAGACGACACACACAACGAATATCTCCTATTCGAAGAAGGCCTATCTCACGCGTCAAGGGACAACAAGGACCAACAAATGGATCCTGTGATCCCGGAGCATCGGCATGTGATAAATGTCCATATTGTTTTGATTGTTTATCCACGTGCCCATGCGCCCTGTAGCCTCCCTCCTTCCCCTACCCACTACCAGGCACAAATCCCACCTGGTCGGGGGGCCACACAAACGAGAACCCAAATAAAGGTTAAGAAGCCCGTTCACTAATCTAAGTTTTAAGCATAACATTTTAATTGTCCAAGCGATTCAAAAGCTGATGAAATCGGACGAGTAGCTACTGCACGAAAGGAAAGGCCTGTGGTCTTTCCTTGGCTTGGGGACAACCGCAACTATGATGCCGCCAGGGTCGCCTGAGGCGAGCGAAAAGGGAAAGAAGGGGGCCTCCGGAATATAGTATTTAAAACATCCGCAAAAGCAGAGGGCCAAACAGGTCCGGAAAAGTCTTTGAAAAAATTTGTCTGTACAAACTCATCAGGAGGACCGCCCCCGGAGGGCCTCTTTCCCCACGGAAAACCCCTGATCCCGCACCAGTTCAATCTCATCCCTCCGCACAAAACACAGATAAGCAGAAAGCGAACAGGATCCTCCAAGTGCCGGGAGAAAAAAACCGATGGCGGTAATCCCTGGCATGCAGGGACTGATGAGAAGGAAAATAGGATCTGCAGGTCAGAAGAAGGGGGGGGGGGGGCAAGTAGAAAGGTGTGGGGGGGGGGGAGGTGGTTACAATTTGAGAGAGTAGGTCTTAAGGCCTTGGCAATGTCAAAGTGGTACAGGTGTACAACCTCACCCAGCAGGAGTCTGATAGCGAGGAATGTGGGATTGAACTGTGCCGAGAGCGGAGGGGCCCTGGCCAGCATGCGGCCGGGACATTTTATATTATCCGTAATACCCGTAAATTTACCCCACTTCCTACACTACAGACAGTACAAAGATCCCGCTGAAGCACAACGCACGCCTAAAATCCTCCTCCCTCCCCAAACGCAGCCAAGTAGCCTCGAAGAAGGTCTTCTTAACCTACCAACCACGGCGGCATCCTCCTGGCAGTCTTATTCCCACCGAAGTAAAACAAAAAAAAAACCGCGAGGAAAAGAGCTCTCTCTCGCCTTATGTGCAGTTCTAGCTGGTGAAACCTTAGAATAGTGCCGTGGTGAGGGCTTCAGCCCCGTCCCGCTTAAGTCTGAACTGGCCCCATGCTTGAGACCAGAACCCCCCTGACCACACTTTAAGAGGCCCTCCCACTGTATCGCCGGTTGGAAGAGGGATCACATAAGCAGCTACCTGAAATTGCGAGGATAGTTTTACTTGACATCTGTCGGCACAGAGAGAATCCGAAAACAGGGAATCGTTTAGCATCCAATTCCACACAGGCGTTAGATACTAGCCGAAAGTTTGAGGGAGCAATAGACTGGTGTCATGGTCCCGACCATAATATGTTCCCGATGGAGGATGTCGCCACCGATCGCAAGCTGAGTGCTGAATCAAAGAGTAGATCTAGCGCGGCTGTAACGATCCGTGGGGCAGGGGAAAAGAAAGAATCAGTCCCTTCGGCAGGACGCTGTAATCCTCCATATCGCAGAGCTGCAGTGAAGAAAAGCCCTCCACTCACTTTTTTAATAATAGCATATGACAAGGGCCGATTTACCCGCCGAGTTGTCTAATGTGGGGTCTAGGGTGACGTTGAAGTCGGCCACAAAAGACACTACCTACCGTCCCTTAAAACCAACGGGAATGGCAGTTTCAATACATACTGTCAAAAGAAGCAGCCCTGGCAACATTGGGCAGCATATGCATTGATATGTGACAATAGCCGACCCTGCTATAGAGAAGAGGACAAGAATAAGGTAACGAGCTTCGGGTCAATAGAGGCAAGGAAAGGACCTAGGGCCACTGTACAGATGGACTGCTATGGACCACCTCCCCCTGGGATTTGGACTGGCGTAAAAATTTGCGAAAATGCCATGTGGTGTCTAGTGTCCTATTACTTTTGATACGTGGACACTACCCTCCTTAAAATGTGTTTCCTGAAAAAAAATTAGTCCGTCCTTACGACAATGAAAATGATGCAGTACTTGCGCTCGCCTTCTCCGGGTGTTCAGGCCCTTTGGCATTGAAGGATGCAATAATTGATGTCCGCCATTGAGGCCCGCTCGGGTTAGGAGGGACCACCAGATAAAGGGGCAGTAGCGTACCGCACCCACAGACCCAGGCAAAAAGTAAAGAGATATGAGAAGAAAAAAAAAAAAGGGGGAGGGCGAGAAAACCCAAGGGAAGAAGGGGTTGCGGGGTGATAGCACACAGGGGAGGGAAACAAGACAAAGGACAGGACACAAAACAATTACAACAGGAAAAACAAAAGCAGACTACACTGGCAGCAGTTTATCTTAAGACAAGAACCATTAACAAGTTGTGACATAAGAACCGTAGCAACCAGGATAACCTAATGCAGGAGTTCCACCTACTGGGGAAAAGCGACTTAACCTAGGTACGGGAGCAGAACCTCTGGAAATAAGTATGCTTTTATCCGGCAATTCAAAGGAGCTGTAACATCTGGGAAAAACCAATAGAAAACAAACCTAGCACACATCATCTAATCAACAATTGCATCAAGGCATGCAGCAGACATGTAAAGTGCCAGGGAATGTCCAGATAATAGATAATTAGAGCGTCTCCAGCAGCACAACGAGTTCTGGACCATAGAGAGCTCCATATAGCCCACTCATGATCCCTTAGCGAAGACAGTTTGAGCCCTAGGATCTCGACGAGGTTGGGATAAGGATTGCAGAACCCTAGAGCGGGACGCTCTATCTCCGGCTGTTCACCAGAGTGGGATCGCCAGCCGGGGGGCAAGGAAGAGACCTAGCATGAGATGCTTTCTTTGGTGTACGGTTTGAAGAAGGGAGGAACAGAGATGGCCATCCCCGACAGGGAAGATCCGTAAGTTTGAGAGCTTTAAGAAAAAACAGGGACGTCTTAGGAGAGAAAGCGATCGTATGGGTCTGCTTGTCCATGCGTATATGGAGTAGCTGATGGGTATCCCCAGTAAAAGGGATCTTTCTATCGCCACAGACATCACGGAATTGGCTTCAATGAGACCTATGAGCCAGGGTAAGTCTCGATAGGTCCTGTAAAATTCTGATGGGGGTGTTACAGAAAGTCAACCTCTTTTTCTTCCTTCTGAGTTCATACAGGATGTCCTCCTTTCATGAGAAAATATTGGATTCCGCGCAGATCACACTCGAGGTCTGGGGTCATCTGGGTAGGTGACTCAAGGCCCTATGGGCCCTAATCAATCTCAATGTGGGCCGTACCGTAACACGCCCCAGCAAATCGTCTAAATATTTCAGAAAGTACTTTGAAGATCAGAGATCGGAACTGGATTCGGGGAGACCCTGGACCCCTCAGTTAATTCTGGCCTGCTCCCTCATTTTCCAGAAGGATGGGTATCATCCATCCAAAGTTGTTAGTAGAGAAAAGAGTTGGGCTGAATGCTGGCAACTCATCCTTCAATGAGGCCAGAGATGTAGAAGTTTTGGGTCTGAGATTGGTCAAGTCCCGTCAACATTAGAATTATAGATGCAAACTCCGTCCCCTACCGCCGAAAGGAATGAAATTCTGTTTGAATCCATCCACCATCTGCTTGTGCTATGCGGTAAAATCTGCTCCTGGATGGGAAGAGACATGTATCAAGAGGCGCACATACGCCAGCGTGGCCCCGACGTTGTTATCCTTCTGATACAGCTGGGGGCGTTCCAATCCAGGCCGCAGGCGGAGACGCCGGTCTGAAAAAGATGAAGCGGTGGAGAGACCCTAAAACCTGCTGGAGTGCCATCCATACCATCCGTCTTTTGAGGACATGCAGACGGCAGCATAGACCTGAGAGAATGTCCAAAGTACGCTGTGCTCATTGCGTGGTATTTTGCATAGACCAAATGCTGGAAGCAGTGGCTAGAAGAGGTCGGGCCCTGGTTGTGGGTGAGAGGTGCCCCCAAGGAGATCCCGTTGACCAGGACGGAGAGTGGGCGTAGTGAGCCTTCTTATTGAGAGAAGGGCCCTGGAGATCCTGGGTGAGAAGGTGCCACTAAGCTCCACAGGAGGGAAATCATGAGGGCCCTTAAAGCAGGATTGCAGCACTGGGTCCGACAATGAGATGCATCCCCCCGTTAGTCTCTGGAGGCTTAGGAGGGACGGCTGAGGGCTGTGCTATATAAAGCTGATATTGTCCTGGTGAGCCAGCAGGTGACCCAGGCAGAGAGCCACCACAAGCACCGCACATAAGTGGTCAAACATGTCCTCCTGGCCAGGAGGGGACAGCAGAAAGCCCCGTATACTTGGCTGCCCGACCTGTCAGGTCCCCTCCACACATGCCCTGAGCTCCTGAGTGCAGAAATTTTTTTTTTTTTTTTTTTTGTTTTGTGTGATTTTGTTTTTTTCCAAGTCCAACTGCCCACTGTCCCTTTACGCCCTGCACTTTCTCTCTCTCTCCTATCTCCTATATCGAAATACGCGTAACGATTTCCCTCCGCGGGGTCTGCGCGATCTGTATCTATAAGAAAGCCGTGGGAGCGGGCAGGCGCCGGGGCTCCATCCTCACTGAGCGCGTCACTTGACTCGGCGCCGGCGCCTTTCTGCATAGTAGAGCTGCCAGAGGATTCCCCAGGTACAGGCGCCGGAGCTCCGGTCTAACCTCGCGCGCCGCGGGATGCGGCGGCGTGTCCTCCTGCGCCGCCGAAGGGAGAAGCTGTGCCGGGGATTTCCCTGATGCCGTCGTCGGGACCTTTTACTCTCCCCGACTCGCCGCGGTACTATGCGGGGTGATGCTGCAAGGGATGTCGGCAGCCACTTCAGCTAGGCCTGTGATAACGCACTCTGGCCTTCATGCTGCGGCGGCCATCTTGAAGGTCCCCTGTGTCTCCCGCCCCGGCTGACAGGGTAAGAAACCTGCCAGAGAGAAAACTGGTCTAGTTGCTCCCTGTGTGGGAGCAGGACGCCGGGCCGGCTGGGACCAAAGGCCTGAATTCTGGTTGCTTTCCACATCTCCAGGCGATGAAAAAGTGCCCGAATGGTGTAAGAGTGTCTGAGGAGCTCCCAAGCACACAACCCACACCACATGGCTAGGCCACGCCCCCCTTAATAACAGGTTCTTCTTATTTAAATATTCTGATATTGGCAGCCTGAACTTATATTAGGAATACACTCTTTTCTGAAGTAACGTGTAGTCCTTTGTTAGGTGCAAAACGCCACTTAAATACTATCAGTATACATTTCATATAGGTGTTTCATTTCTATTTTTGGCCCATTCCACCTTTGTTCATATAATCCACCTTTCAGTTAATTTAGAAACCAGCAATTTAGTAGTAAGCACGGTTGAATAGGTGCCAAAAAAACCTTGTATTATCCGAATACAATACAGATACTTTTTTTTTTGCACTTTTTGCCCAGTCCAATTTGTTCATATGAGGCACTTGCACTTAAATGTGAATCAGAGCAATTTTGTAGTCACCACAGGTGAATTGAAAGGGGTGGCCAAAATAACCTTTTATTATCCGAATACAGTACAGATACGTTGTTTTTTGCACTTATTTGCCCAGTCCAGATTTGGTTATCAAGAGCCACCTTGCAGTTAAAATTGAAATCACAATTTGTAGTTACCACAGGTAATATCGTTAGGTGCCAAAAATACCTGTTTATTATCCGAATACATTACAGATACGTGTTTTTTTGCACTTTTGCCCAGGTCCAGATTTGTTGATAGAGCCACCTTTGCAGTTAAATTTATGAATCCAGCAATTGTGTAGTATACCACAGGTGAATTGATAGGTGCCAAAACATACCTTTTAATTAACCGAATACATTACAGATACGTGTTTTTTGCACTTTTGCCCAGTCCCAGTTTTGTTGATAGAGCACCTTGCAGTTAAATTTGAATCCAGCAATTGGAAGTTACTCACAGTTGAATTGATAGGTGCAAAAAAAATACCTTTTATAACCGAGATACATTACAGATACGTGTTTTTTTTACTTTGGTGGCGCACTAACAGGCATGTGATCATTTAGGCAACCTCCCTGCAACTTAAATTGATCTACTGCAACATTTTGTAGTTACCACAGGTGAAGTGAAAGGTGCCAAAAATACTTGTATTACATCCGATACATTTCAGATACGTGTTTTTTTGACTTGGCGCACATACAGCTTTGTTCAATGAGCAAACCTTGCACTTAAATGTGAATACAGCAATTTTGTAGTCCACACACAGGTGAATTGAAAGGTGCCAAAAATACCTTGTATTATCCGAATACATTTCAGAATACGTGATTTTTGTTTCACTTTGGCGCAGGCCCACTTTGTTGATAGATCTATTTTTTGCATTTCAATTTGAATACAGCAATATTGTAGTCACCACACAGGTGAATTGAAAGGTGCCACAAAAATTACCTTTGATTATCCGAATACATACAGATACGTGTTTTTTTTGCACTTTTTTTGGCGTCGACTGACAGCTTTGTTCAATGAGGCACCTTGCAGCCTAAATGTGAATACAGCAATTTCTGTAGTCACCACAGGTGAATTGAAGTTCCAAACAATACCTTTTGTATTAGCCGAATACATTACAGAGAACTGTTTTTTCATACGTGTTTTTTTCCAAAGTGGCTCAAGGGGGTCCATGCTTTGAATTTTTGGGGGCATTTTCTTTGAAATGCGCAGCTAATACTACAGAGTCCTATAATTATAAAAAAATGTTGTTTCTAAACAGACATTTGTTTCTTCACAATTGTCTCCAAAGGGGCTCAAGGGTCATGCTTTGAATTTTTGGGGGCATTTTGTTTTAAATTGCAGCTATACTAAGGTCCTATTATAAAAAAAAAAGTTGTTTCTAACAGACATTTGTTTTTTCACAATTGTCAAGAGTGGCTCAAGCGTGATGGTGCTGTCAGAAACAGGAATAGGTAGGACATGTTAATGGAAACATATTGCAAAATGACTTGTTTTTGCAAGATCTTTAACTTTAGCTATAAAATCCTGTATTGGGCAAACCCATTTATACAATTAAAAAAGAAAAAACAAAGACATGGTGGTATTCATCGATTTTAAAAAATGTGTTTTTCTAGAATTAAATACTAAAAACTTGCATGTAAAAAATTAGCTGGTAAAAAAATTCCTCTGAATTGTACAAGGGAGGTACAGGAAAACTTGCCCAGATGTAGGTTATTCAGAGGACATGGAGTATGGAGAAATGGACAGAGAACAAAGTAAGAGATAATTTCCTCCAGCCGTTGAGTAAAATGAGAAAAAGAATCCCAAGAAAAAGGGCACCTGGGTGGAACAGGGAGGTTAACAACCAGTATTTCCAAGTGAAGCTCAATTGGTCCACACTATACGGGGGGGCAAGCGCTACCCAGGACAGGGACAGTATATTTTCCAGTGAAACTAAAATGGTGGTTGAAAGACTCCTATTTCCGGCCACTTTTTAATATGTGGGTAAGACAGGTTTAATGGTAATTCTGCGGTACAGGACAGTTTATATTTAAATGTCCAGTTCAACTTAAATGGTGGTTCAAAGACTCCTTTTCCGGCACTTTTTAATTTGGGGGTCAGACGGTTTTTAATGGTCATACTGCGGTTCAGGACAGGTATAGTCAATGTCCAGTTCAACTAAAATGGTGGTTGAAAGACTCCTTTTCCGGCATTTTTTAAATCTGTGGGTCAGAAGGTTTAATGGTCATTCTGCGGTACAGGGACAGATATAGTCAATGTCCAGTTCAACTAAATGGTGGTTGAAAGACCCCTTTTTCCAGCATTTTTTAAAATTTGTGGGGGTCATGCAGGTTTGGGGCTCATGCTGTGGCCGGACAGGTATAGTCAATGTCCGGTGAAACTAAAATGGTGGTTGA
Organism: Phyllomedusa bahiana; assembly: GCA_025379985.1. Classification (NCBI taxonomy): domain Eukaryota; kingdom Metazoa; phylum Chordata; class Amphibia; order Anura; family Hylidae; genus Phyllomedusa; species Phyllomedusa bahiana. The sequence continues at coordinate 5,444 of JAODAL010065445.1, read as the reverse complement.
AGGACCCCTTTTTCCTGGCACTTTTTAATCTGGGGGTCATGCAGGTTTGGGGCTCATGCTGTGGCCCAGGACAGGTTTAGTCAATGTCCAGTGAAAACTAAAAATGGTGGTTTGGGAAAGATCCATTTTCCCCGGCACTTTTGAATCTGGGGGTCATGCAGGTTTGGGGCTCATTTGGGGCCAGGACATGTATAGTCATGTCCGTTCAACTAAAATGGTGGTTGAAAGACTCCATTTCCGGCACTTTTAATTCTGGGGGTCATGCAGGTTTGGGTCATGCTGGTTCCAGGACAGGGATATTCAATGTCCAGTTCAAGTAAAATGGGGTTAAAAAATCTACTGCCTTCTGGCACTTTTTAATTTGTAGGTGATGAGGTTTAAGGGTCATGTGTGGTACAAGAAGGGGAATAGTGAATGGTGTGTGATTTTTTTTTCTGTGGCTTTTATAACCTAAGTATGTTGCCTAAGATGGTAGCAGGTATCCTTTGATGTTGTGGATGTTAATTCCAGCTTCTCCAGCCCTGTTTGGGTGTAAGAATGAAGGTGTTGTTGCTCTCCTATAGACTTTAATGGTCATCGCTCATAATCTACTATCGACTATCGACTATCTTGTCGATGATGGTCGACTATCGACCATCGACCGATGTCGATGGCCAACGTAATCGCTCAACACTAGTGGTGACTGTTTAGATTACAAGACAACCTATAATGCTCATGGGCAAAAGAGTTGCTCATAATCAAGTCACTGGACACCTAAAATAAACAGGTCCGGAAAACAAACAAGATTTAAAGGGGTTGTTCACTTTTTCTATTCTGTTACAAAATTCTGAGTTCATAGATTCGGGGTCCTTTGCTTAGGATCCTCATCTGTAGGACAGAGAAATTACAATGATCATCTCTCACTCTGGAAGACCTAGACTATCGTACATTAAACACAGACAGCTGAATTGAACAAGTATGATTCATCACTCCTATGGTAGTGCTACACAGAAACTGAATGCTTATAGTTAGTTTTCCCTACAGATCACAGAGCAGATTAGCAGCTTGTGATTTTCTTGCCATCAAGGGATAATAATATTGCCATAATTGTATCGACCCACAAACTAAAAATAACTTGTCACATATACCACACAGTGAGCGCTGTTAAAAATAAAAAAAACACGACTAGGATTGCAATATTTTCTTCGCCCTGCCTTACAAAAAACTATTTAAAACCGATCAAAAAGCTTTGTCCTTCCAAAATTTAGAACAACAAAAACGTCAACTCATCCCTCAAAAAACAAGCCCCTACACAGAAAAGCAAAATAGTTATGGCTCTCAGACTATGGTCATGCAAAAACTTGTTTTCCTTTTTGAATAAAAGTGGGGGGTTTTTTGTGTAAAATCAGCAAAACATAAAAAAATATACAAATTGGGTATCGCTGTAATCATATCAACCTGCTGAGTAAAGCTAGCATGTCATTTGTACCACACAGTGACCGATGTAAAAAATTAAAATAAAAAACACTGCCAGAATTGCTGTATTTTGTTCAAAATGCCTCACAGAAACAGAAATCATAAAAAGTGATCAAAGCATCATATGCACCCCATAATATTACCAATAAAAACGTCAACTCATCCTGCAAAAAGCAAGCCTATAATCAGCTCCGTATACAAAAAAAATAAAAAAACTTATGGCTAGCAGAATATCAAGACATAAAAATGCAATTTTTAATAAACGCATTTCTATTGTGTAAAAGTAATAAAACATAAAAAACTATATAAAATTTATAACATTGCAATTTTACTGACCCACATGGTAAAGTTATAATGACACTTATGCCACAAGGTGAACGCTGTAAAACTGAAGCCAAAAAAAATGCCTGAACTGCGTTTTTTCCCCCCCATTTCCATAGCTCAGTGCTTAAAAAACTATGGAAAGCCTGTGCACCAAAAATGCACAATACAGCCCTAGATCCATGAGGGGTGTTGAATCCAAAATGGATGACTTCTGAAAGATGTCACCAGGGCCGGGACAATTGGTAGGTAGAGGTGGGCGATCGCCTAGGGGGCCACCTCTGCGAGGAAGAAAGGGGGCAGTTCAATATGTAAAGCATGACTGTCGCAGACTCACAGCAGTGCACGGCAGACAGTTGACATTATGTACTGCTGCTACACATCCCTCAAAGTGCTGCTCAGGAATGCGAGAGAAGGCAGAGGAGGATTCAAATCACTTTTCCTCTGACTACAAGTGGAGCGGGACAGGAGGAAAGTGAAAGCCTGTGAGTGCGGCGCTTCTGTGCAGGAGTTTCTTTGACTTGGTATCATCCTACTTCCTGTGTGCGGGATCCAGCTCCTGAACTGTGCAGAGAGCTGGACTGATCAGTCACAAGCAGTGAGATAGGAGAGGAGTCACCAGTTCACAATGAGCCCTGCTGCTTTCCCTGGAGTGTGGGCTCCTCAAGCTCTGCCCTAGGTTAACTCTCTGCTGGTCAGACAAAGCTGGAGGGCTCCACACTCAGAGAGCAGGCAGGCTGAAGGAATGACCCTCTCTCTATATATATATATGTACTATATATATGCAACACAATATGTGTGTGTTTAAATTTATATATATATATATATTTTTATTTTAATTATATTATATATATATATATATATATATTTTGTGTCTATATATGTATAAAATACACCTGAATTATAGCAATATACAGTAGACACATGTGCATATAACATACATACACTGTAATGTCTAAAAGTCTGTTTTTGTTACCCATAGCAGCCAATCAGCCCATGGCAACCATAAGAGCTCAGCTATTATTTCTTCTACTGCGCTAAAAAAATAAAAGCTGCGCTCGGATCTGTTGCTATGGGTAACAGAGACAGTCGTCACCACAGTATTCAGGTTACATTAGTGTGTTGGCACTTTGTGATGAATAACTAGGTTTTGGGTTGCAGTTTTGCTGCTGCCCCTATTCTGCTGCAGAAAATAAATACTTTTAACCCCTTCTTGTCAGCTGGTCATAATAATATGGCTCTTAGTATTTTTCCCTCCCTGCCTTCCCATAACTTTTTATTTTTCCACCTACATAGACAGATGAGGGCTTTTATTTTTGGTGGGCAAGATGTACTTTTAATTTGGGGTCATTCACTGCTACACACACATTGTCACTCCCTAAAACTAGGGCCCCTCACAGGCATTTTTTTATATAGATGTACTGTCAGGGTGGCAGGTTTCTCCATTTTTTTATGTAAAAACCCCCCCTATTTTATGAAACAAAGGCCGGACCATTGTAAACTTGGCACTTCTTACCGTATTTTCACCCATACACCCTAATAGTTGTAAGCTCTCACGAGCAGGGCCCTCACACCTTGTGTTCATTTGTAAGTACTTTTAATGTGTAATGTCTGTACGTTTACCCTTGAATTTGTAAAGTGCTGCGGAATATGTTGGTGCTATATAAATAAAGATTATTATTATTATTATTATTATTATTATTATTATTCACTGTGCTATAGAATATATTGGGAAACCGCAAAAAAGTCGGCTGAAATGTGAAAAAAAACATACTTGCGCCATGTTGACCGGATTTTTTTACATTGTTCACTCTTTGGTATAAATAATGTGTTCTCTATATTCTGCAGGTTCATTCAAGTCCGGCAATACCAAATATGTAGGGTTTTCATCATGTTTTAGTACCGCAAAAAAAAATCTTCTACTCTTTAAATTTTCAGCCAACAACTTTTTTGTTCGTCCCCCTGTGGACTTGAGTGATGGAGCATTTTTTGCAGACTGATGTGTACTTTTTATTGTCACCATTTTGGAATACAAGATATTTTTTTATATATTAGGGTGTGGGGGGGCGCTATTTGACCCATTTGCCTACGGCACCAAAATGTCTTGTCCCGGCCCTGGGTGTCAGCTGTTCTGGTATTTTGGGGGCTTTCCAAATGCAACATGGCACCCATATAAAATGTGTGGTGCAAAAGCTTAATAGCGCTCCCTCCCTTGTATGCCCTGCCATGTGCCCAAACAGCAGTTTACACCCAAATATAGGGTATTGACAAACTTGGAAGAAATTGCACAACAAACTTTGGGGTGTTTTTCAGGATTTCTTGTAAAAAATTAACCATTTTCAACTAAAATTGCAGATTGTGGGAATTTTTTTTTTTTTTCATTTTCACCGCCTAACGCTAAAAAAATTTGTGAAACTCCTGTGGGGTCGATATACTCACTGCACCATTGGATCTACTCCTGAAGGGGTGTAGTTTCCAATATGGGGTGTTTTTAGAAGGGTTTATTAAGTTTTAGATGCTCCTTCTACTCTGAGGCTTGTGGTTGAGCCAAATAGCACACTAGGGGCACATATGAGATGTCTCTAAAAATAGCAGAATCTGGGGAATCAATGTTGAGTTTCCTTTTCCCGGCCATCTTCCCTGTCCCGTGAAAAATGGGGTATAAATGGAAAACTGCAAAAAATTCTAAATTTTGAATTTCACCTCCCTTTGTTTTAATTTTGTGAAATACTAAAGGGTTAGCAAACTCCCAAAATTGTTTTAAATACTTTAAGGGGGGAGTTTTTTGATATTAACAGTGGGCCTCTCAAAGCCACGTCATCTTAAAGCACAATGTGTCATGAGAAACCCAAATTTTGAATCCCTGATAGGTAAAAGTGTCAAAAGTTATTCCACATAAAAAGTCACCTACCAGTGGGAAGAAATATCCTTTTAGTCAGTTTCGAGTTGCAAAAAAATTTCACAATGGCAAGTTTATTTCGCCCCAAACTAAAAAAGGATTGCAGATAGGTTTCTGGAAAAAGGTTTTCCAAGACATCTTATTAAAGTGCTTTAAAAAGGCCAGTAAATGTACAACAGTCCTGTGTTGCTCCTAAAGCACTCTCCTTAAAGAAATGTCTTCCAAGACATGATCCAGAATATAATTTTATCACTACATATATATTTTGCTAAAATCCTGAGGAAACATTAGAACCTGCTTCTCAGGGATCCGATTTTGGCCCCCATTTTATTGAAAAATCCCAAAATTACATATAGAAGAGCTGCCACATTAAGAAATGTACTTGCTCCATCTAGATTAAAACAACACAGCAAAAAAAATATGATACTGCTATAGCACAAAGGGGCTCTTATTCTTGTGGACATGGTATCTGCAAATGTTGCCATGAAATTTGCACTTGTAAAAAGTTTAAATCAATCAGTACAGGAATACAATATGATATCAAATCCCATCTATTTTGCATAACGACATATGTAATTTATCTTGAATGCAAGTGTGGCGTCCAATATGTGGGTCGTACAACAACTAAATTGTCTACAAGATTGAATGTACACCGTTTCAATGTTAGGAATGGCTCTTTGAAACACAGTCTTTGGACTATCAGTCGGAGATCGATGAGCCTCATTGTGTATGTTTTCATAAGGACTCCCGGTGTCCCGGGTTTTTGGGC
>JAODAL010065444.1:0-18229 GCA_025379985.1 Phyllomedusa bahiana | reverse complement strand
GAAGAAGTACAGAATCACAGTTTAGGTGGGGGGAATCGGGCCCGGGGGGAAACTATTATATGTAATCCAAATTTAAATCTTTTAGAAAATTGCAAGAAGAGAAAAAATTAAACGAGGGGCCAAAATCCAAAATGTATGTGGGGAGAAAAGAAAAAACATGCAATCACCAAAGCACAACCCCACCTTGAAAATGGGGTTGGAAGAATTTTGGGTGGGATCCTTTGCTTTGCAGAGGGGGAAAAACTGACGGTTAAGGTAGAGGGATAGAGCTAAATACAAGGGGAAATCCTGGGGGGAAAACCTGTTAGAGGGCAAGAGACTTGTGCCCGGCTGCAGGGACACTTGTGACAAGACCCTAAAAAAATGAGGGGTTTACATCAAAAAAAATTTCCTGTTTTGCAAGGTTTTCAGTAAAAGTAAAGGGCCAAAAACCCCATTGAGGAATTGTGGCAGACTTGAAAATTGCGTTTTTTTAAAACGTTCCCCAAACCCATTTTGGATGGGGGAGTGGTATTTTGCAAGGAAGAAGGGGCGAAAATTCCACCCTCTAGATGTGCAAATGTGGGGGTTTGAAAAACTTTTCCCCCAACAGACGTGCGTCATTGAAAAAGGAAAGGTTCCTAAAAAGTATTGCTTGGGAGGTGGATACATATCTCCCAACTTTTAAATTTTTTTTAAATTAACAAAATTTGGAAAGCATGATCATTTTCTTTCACTTACAAAATGTGTTCTTTTGTTATCTATTAAAAAAAAATCAATAAATACTTTTAAAAGTTATGGCTCTAACTTTTAAAAATGAGGAACAGTTCAAGGGGTATGAGTGCTTCAACAACCAACAGCAGTTCTCTTGATAGATCCATTGAACACCACATTTAAGGATCTTCCCCTTCAATTTCTTTAATTACCCCTTTAAAATTTTTGGTTTTCCAACCTTTTATTTTTAGTTCGATTGGGCCCTAAAAAAGTTGGAAATGAAATCTATAATTATCCATTTTTTGGGGGCCTCCCATTCCTCAACTCAAAAACTGCCTCAAAGGGGTTTAACCCAGAGTAAGGTTACAGATGCCTATGCTCTAGGAGAGGGAAGGGGAGTATTGAAAGGGCCTACCTAAGTGAGTGTGAATCCCTGAATGTGTGTGGGTTTGGCAGGGTCCTATAAAGCGGAGTTTAAAAAAAAACCTTGTCTTTACTCTTAACCCCTCTTGGAGGCTTGGACTCTGCTGCAAAGTATTCCCAGGTAGCCAGTGTCGGACTGGGGGGTCTGGGGCCCACAGGGGAGTTGATCGGGGGGGCCCCCCAAAAGCCATGAAAATATTACCGGTCCTCGGACAAAACGCCCCCCATTTTACCAATAATAATGTGCAAAAACAGGCTGTTTGTGTAGTACAATAAAAGTGGTCACATTTGTACGTCTAAATTCATCCCACAGGGCTAAGTGCTCCATCCAACCCCCACCCAATACAATATCCCCCTCCACTTTCCCCTTTGGGTACGACCTCCACCTTCTAAAAAAAACCCCCAGAAAGAAGGTAAAAGTGTAACCCCTTTCACGGGGTCGGGTTTTCCCCTCCTTTAAAATCGGGGACAATGTACACTGCCATACCCGCCCTTTTATACCTAAAACCCATATGGGACCCTAGAGGTCAGACACCAGCTAGGTAAAACCTACAACACCCTATAAAAACCAATAAGGGTCGAACAAGCTCAGGTATCCCCTCAACATCCAAAAGGACCACATAGAGGCAGACACCGCTCGGGTCCATCACTTAAAATATAAAAAATAACCCCTGAAAATGGGGACTCCCGGAGACGTCTTGATGAGGGTTTTTCTCTTTCGAGTTTTTTTTTTTCCCTTCTTTCTGTTTGTTCCACACCGCATAATTTGGGTCCCCCCAAATCATCCCTGAAAAAATTCCACACAAATATCTTGAACCCCTAAATTTTTCCGCACCTTTTATCTTTTCCCACCACGTACAAACTCCCCGGGGTGGGGGGGCGGGAAACAACCCTAGTTCCTAAGGGGTTGGGGGGGTGGGGGAGGGCCCAGGAATGTGGCCCTATTTGGTAGGTAGGGGCCCCTTTGTGAATAAGTTGGTGGGCCAGCCCCAGGCAGCCTGGGGGGAGTCCTCCCACATGGGTGGGTAAATAGCCCCCTGTAGATAAACCCCAGTTAGGAAAGTAGGCTACAGTTGGTTGGGTGGCCCCGTTAGGTAGGGTTAGGTAGGGTTTGGTGTCCCCAAAATTAGTTGGCTATAGGTAGGGGGTTTGCCCCCCGTTGGTAACTGTAGGTTGTTAGGGCCCCCTTTTTATAGGGCAAGCAGTTTAGGGACCCCCTTGGTAGTAACAGGGGTTTTGGGCCCCCTTAGGTATATACAGGCAGTTTGGGGGTTTCCTTTAGGTTAACGGGAGTTAGGGTCTCCTTTAGGTTAAACGTTGGGGGTCCTTTAGGTAGTATAAGGTAGTTAGGGGCCTCCCTTTTGGTGTATAAGGGAGTTAGGGGGTCCTTTTGGTAGTATGCGGGCGGGCCCCCTTTAGGGTATGTGTAGGTGTCGGCCCCCCCTTTTTATTTAGGTTGCCAGGGCCCCCCTTTGTAGTCAGGGCCCCCCGTTGTAGTCAGGGGCCCCTGTAGTAAACCAGGGCCCCCCTTGTATCGGGGGCCCCCCCGTAGGTATCGGGCCTCCCCTGTAGGTACAAGGGCCCCCCTTTTAGCCAGGCCCCCTCAGCGGGCCCCCTGTGGTAGCCAGAACCCCCTTGTGAGGGGGCCCTGTGGGAGCCAGGGCCCCCCCTTTTTGTCAGGGCCCCCCTTTTTGTCAGGCCTCCCATGGTAGCCCGGCCCCCCTGTACCAGGGCCCCCCTTTTGGGGAGCCGGGGCCCCCCCTGTAGTTAGCCCGGACCCCTATGGTAAGGGCCCCCCTAGTAGCCGGGGCCCCCTTGAGCAGGCCCCCCCATAGCGGGACCCCCTTTTAGCCAGCCCCGGGGCCCCCCAGTAGTAGGGCCCCCCCTTGTACCAGGGCCCCCCCCCCCAGTACAGGCCCCCCCCCCCGTAGTCAGGGCCCCCCTAGGCCAGCCAAACCCCCCAAAAGTCAGGGCCCCCCCTTTTAGCCAGCCAGGCCCCCCCTAGTCCAGCCCCCCCTTGAGCCACCGGGCCCCCCAGTAGTCAGGGGCCCCCTTGAAGCCACCAGGGCCCCCTCCAGTAGTCAGGGGCCCCCCTTGTCGCCCGGGGCCCCCCAGTACAGGGCCCCCCTTTTGCCAGGGCCCCCCCAGTAGCCAGCCAGGGCCCCCTAGTATCAGGGCCCCCCCCTTGTAGGGGGGGGGGGGCCGCCCCCCGGGGGGCCCCCTATATCAGGGCCCCCTTGTATCTAGCCGGGCCCCCATTTAGCCAGGCCCCCCCCTTAGTTCAGGGCCCCCTTGTAACCGGCCCCCCTGTAGTCGGGCCCCCTTGTATTTCACGCCCCCTTTTTGGCCGACCCCCCCTTTTTTCGGGCCCCCCTTGTGCCAGGCCCCCCCTTTTTAGCCAGGACCCCCTTTTGTAGCCGGCCCCCCTTTAGCAAGGCCCCCCCTTGTGAGGGCCCCCTTTTTGTAGCCAGGCACCCCCCTTTTGCAGGGGCCCCTTTTGTAGCCCGGCCCCCTTTTAGCAGGGGCCCCTTTTGTAGAGGCCCTTTTTTGCCAGGGCCCCCTTTTTTTACCGGCCCCCCCTTTTTTGCCCGGGCCCCCTTTTTTGTTTCCAGGCCCCCTTTTTTTAACCCCCCCCCTTTTTGTGCCAGGGCCCCTTTTTTTTTAGTGGCCCCTTTTTTTTGGAAGGGCCCCTTTTTTGCCAGGGGCCCCCCTTTTTTGTAGCCAGGGCCCCTTTTTGTAAAAGGGGCCCCTTTTGGCCAGGGGCCCCTTTTTTGTAGCCAGGGCCCCTTTTTTTTCCCCCCCCCCCTTGTAAAAGACCCCCCGTGGTAGTTTAAAAAAAAAAAACAACAAACAGCCATTCCTGGCCAGGGTCCTGTTCCGGCCCCTCCAGTGCCGCCGTCCGTTTTGCGTCCTACTAGGCGGCCGGGGGGGGGTGAGTCACCGCGCCGCCCCGCAGCAGGGGGGGGGGCCTGGGGAGGCTGAAGGCCTAATCATTCAGTGCCGGGGGGTCAGCAGGCAGCCTATACGCTGTCTCCGCTGACACCGCGCAGCCCCCGGGGTTTGGGGCTTTGTCCCCGACTCCTGGGGTGGGCGTGGGGACTGGGCGAGGTTCCGGGCGCGGGGATGGATGCGAATGGGCCCCGGGGGGCGCGGGGGGGGATCCCCCGGGGCCCCCCCGACTCGGGGGGGGGGGCCCACCGGAGGATTCCCCGGTCCCCGGGGGCCCAGTCCCCAGCCTGAGGTACACCCCTTGCGCCCCTGATGTCCATTAAGTTTGCGTTAAAGGGGGGGGGACATCCATATGCAAAGGCAAATCGTGGGGGACGATTAAGGGGGAATGTCGGCAGACAACGAGAGTCCTCAATAGATAGCAAAAAACCAGAAAAAACCACTGTAAAATTAAAGTGCAGTACCCCAAAATTCTACATTTTTTAGATCGTACTCTTTAAAGGGCCCTTTTTGTCCTTTAAACCCGGATTTTCTTTAAAAAGGCCAAAAAAATTAGGTTTTTGGTCTTATCTGCTCATCTGGGTTATTTTTGGGGAAGCTTCTAATAAAGGTTTTTTTTTTTTAAGCTGCACTCAGATTAAGACCTTTGGTTCTTCAACCTGTGTCAGTCTGGCTGGCTACTCACCTAGTTTTATAGAAGCTGTTTTAGCCTCTTTTGAACCCCTGGAGAATACAAGTCTACAGTTCCTCTTCTGGAAGATCTCATTTCTTCTTGCAATAATCTTGTCAAACATGTTGGGGAACTCCAGGCTCTGGGACATGCTTATCTGTATTTGGTCTTCCTACAGCATAAGGTCTTCCTAAGATTTCTACTATCCTTTAGACCACAAGTCTCATGCCAGGAAAATATAAATTACCTGCGCTATACCAAGAGATTTCCTTGAAAGAAGATGAGACATGGAACTTACTTGATGTGTAAAGATACCTCATAAGATTTGAAAACCTCTACTAGCCTTCTATGGAGTTAAGAAGGGTTCAAAGCTTCCACATCCACCATTTCCCAATGGACCAGAGAGAATATTGCCTTGGCATTTTTGACTATGTGATTAGAGTTACCTTCATTCCTCAAAGCTCATAGTATTGGAGCCCAGTCTACATCTGTGGCAGAGAGAGCTTAATTTCTATTGATTTGCTCTATATTGCAGCTTCCTGGTCATTTACTAATACATTCATCTGGAATTAAAGAATTTCCTAAAAAAGGTCCTCAGATGAGGTTTCCTTCTGGAGGTTGATTTTGAGGTCAGTGCAGAGGACTCCTTTCTAGAGGGTTTTCTTGCTGCATCCCCACTATTTTGCTGCTGACAGGGACACAAGGGAAGGGAAAAGATTTTAAAATGTTAGATCCGTCTTTTTCCCTACTTCCCTATAATAGACCAGTGTGATACTTAAAAACATACACAAGGAGTGAAGTTTAAGGGTCTATTATATAGCATGTCTTAACAAAAGTTCCATCTGTCTTATCGGTCTACAGGAGATTCCCAACTATTGTGCTGCAGACAGGACTTAAGGTTTTTTTTTTTTTTTTTTTTAATTTTATTTTTTTTTTTTTTTATTAAAATGAAAAAAAAAAATTTAAAACAGATTTACATTCTAAATCTTCCATTTCTATTGTGTTCACATTACTTTTAAATTTACAGAACGTAGATAACACCTTCATTAACACAGTGATACAAATTATATTTAACTTTTTTATTTTTAAATGTTTTCTTTTAATATATTTTTTAACTCTCTTTTTTACTTTTATTTTTCTAAGGGTATTAGTGATGAGCGATTGTGTCAACTATCGTCATCGGATCGATAGTCGATATCGTCAATTATCATGCCGATATCCGAAATAGATAACGCCGCGTGACATCAAAGTCTATGGGAGGAGAAGGAGGAACAACACCTTCATTCTTACACCCAAATAGGGGGAAAAGAGATGCTGGAAGATTTTATTAACATCCACAACGGTTTTGTTTTTTTTTTTTTAAAATTGGGATACATTGTTACATCTGTAGGCAAGACAAATTAGTCAAACAAGTCCAGAAAAAAAAACTGACAGGACTATTCACTATCCCTTGTCCTGTACCACCAGCATGTGCTGTTGATCTTAAACTTCATGCACCCCTAACCCCTAACAAATTTAATTTAAAAAGTGAACAGTGGGTTAAAAAAATGTGACCCGAGGAGAAGACCAGGAAGGGACAGGGGTAGGAACAGAAGGGCAAGTAAGTATATAATATTAGTAGTTAGTAATTAGCCATGAAGAATTGGCAGATAGTATATCTGTATTCGACTGTAGAAGTATTACTTGGAAGGCTGTAAAGATTTCTATAAGTATGCAGGAAGGAGAGAGCAGGAGTAGTATGAGTATGTAGATTTAAAGTATTTACATTAGGGGTATTATATAGTTAGTTAGTAGTAGTTGGTATAAGTAGTAGATGTCAGTATATGTTAGTTTAGTGAGTTTTATGTTTAGTAGTGTATGGTACAGTAGGCAGCTGAGTGTTTGCGATGGATGGTCGTGATGTGGTTAGGTAGGTGTTGTTGTGTGGAGTTGTGGTCGGTTTTGTGTTAGGTCAAGGTGAGTTTTGTTTTGGTAGGTTTTTTGAGTTGTTTACTGGCAGGTTGGTCTTGTTGTTCGTGTACCACCTGGTTTTGGTGGGTTTTTGTTGTTGGTGTGGAAAATGGAAGTATAAGTGGGGTAGGGATTTGTTGTTGTAGGAGTGGGGTAAGAGTTGGATGTGATTGGATGGAGTATTGGAGTGTGTATTAGGAGTTAGGTGTAGGTGGTGGTGGGGTGGGGAGGGTGGGTGGTGGGATGGTGGTTGGATGTGGGGTGAGTAGGTTGTAGGTTTAGGGTCAGGTGTGTGGTACTCCAGTTGGCTTGGTTGGTGGGTGGTTCTGGTTGTTGCTGGTTAGTTAGTTTGGGTTGTTATGTGTGATGAGTTTTAGTAGGCATGTTGTTTAGTATGTTTGGTTTGTTGTAGGAGTGTACTGCGTGTGTGTTTATCAGTTAACACTGAAGTGCTGTAAGAGGGCAGTTGGATGTAGGACAGGATTGAATGGAGGAGTAGTTGTATTAAGGTTTAGTAGTGATGGCGTTGTAGTATTAGTTGTATATGTGATGATGTTTATGTACAGCAGAGATGTAGTTAAAGTGACTGAGTTAAGTTATGTTAGAGCCTAGTAGGCCAGGAGTTATGTTTATGGTGAAGTTAGTATAAAGTTAGATATAGTTATTAGGTTGAGTACAGTGTTTTGCGGATTGTTATGGACTGTAAGGAACGTGCCTGTTCGTTTTTTATGTAGTAGGTAGTTTCCTATAGTGTATTTGTATAGTAGTTATATTGTAGTTATACCAAGTATTTGTCCAAAAGTAGTATTGTGTGGTATTAGTTAAGTTATTTAGTATTAATTACTTGTGATTTTGTGAACCAACATTTTTTTAGTTGTTTTTTGAAACTGCACATTGACTTATCCTGTCGCTGGGGACCGCAACATTTGGACCCTTTCATCTTATTTCTTTTTAAACCGTACTGACCATTATATAGACTGTCCCATAAATTAAAATGTGCCTGAAAAAATGGAAAAGAGTCAGTAACAGGGAAGTGATAGTCTTTAAAGAGAAGAGTTATGTGTAATAGAGAGAAGAAGTCTTTAAGAGTCTTTTGATTGAAAAAGAAAAAAGGAAAAGAAAGAAGTTTTAAGATAGAAAATAACGGTCTTTGATTTTATTAGGTAACAAGGAGAATGAAAAATGAAAAAAAAAAAAAAGAAAAAAAAAAAGTGAAAAAAAAAAAAAAAATAAAAAAAAGAGAAAATAAAAAAAAATAAGAAAAAGAAAAAAATGGAATAAGGACGAAAGAGTAAGTCTTTTTGTTGATTTGTCTTAAAATAGAGTCTTTGTTGTTTTTGGAAGTCTATCTTTAGTCTTTGGTGGAAGAAAGGTATAGTGGAGGGGAGTCTTTCTTTGAAGAGTTAAGAGTAGGTCTTTAGGAATGATACGAAAAAGATGTCTTTTTGTTTTAGGAAGGTGATGACGTAAAAATAAAAAAAAAAAAATAGAAAAAAAAAAAAAAAATAAAAAAAAAAAAATAAACGGAGTCTTTGAAACCACCATTTTAGCTTGTTGTTGTTGTGTTGTGATTTTTGTTGATGAACTGGGACATGGGACTTTACATCCTTGTTCTGGGCCACCCCACCAACATGAAAGCCCCCACCCACCAAACACTGCATGACCCCCAGCACCAGATGTAAAAACGGTCTTGCGGAAAAAAAATAAAAAAAAGGAGAGAGAGGTGGTTGTCTAAAAGAAAAAGAAAAAAAAAAAAATAGAAAAAAAAAAAAAAAAATAAAAAAAATAAAAATAAAAAAACAAAAAAAAGAAAAAAAATAAAAGAAAAAAAAAATACGAATGGATAATAGAAGAAAAAAAAAAGTAGAAAAAAAGGAAAAAAAAAAAAAAAAAAAAATAAAAAAAGAAAAAAAAAAAAAATAAAAAAGAAAAAATAAAAAAAAAAAAAAAAAAAAAGGATAGCTAAAATAGATGAAAAAAAAAAAAGAAAAAAAAAAAAAAAAAAAAAAAAAAAAAAAAAAAATAAAAAAAGAGAAAAAAAAAAAAAAAAAAAAAAAAAGAAAAAAAAATAGGAGAGTAAAGTAGAAAGTAGAAGGTAGGAGTGTCGAAGAGTGAAAAAAAAAAGGGTAAAATGGAAGATTGTAATGAAAAAAGAAGTTAAAAGCAAAAGAAGTAAGGCCATGTAAAAAGAAAAAAAAAAAAAGGAAATAAAAAAAAAAAAAATAAAAAAGGGATATGTCTTAGTAGTAAAGATAAAAAAAAATGGAGTAAGATGTTATAGTAATAAAAAGGGTAATAAAGAGGAAGGAAAAATAAACAAAAAAAAGGTGATAAGGGGAATTAAAATAAAAAAGGAAAAAAAGAAGGGGAGTCTAGTAAAAATTATAAAAATGGATGGTAGAGGTCATAAAAATAAGAGAGTTGGAAGTAGTAAGAATGGAAATGGTGAAGGGAGTATAGGATGAAAAGGGATTTGTTATGAGATGAGTGGTAGTGGGGATGTAAGAGTGACGTGAAGAATAGGTAGGAGGGGTAACAGAGTAGGGGAGATGTCTAGGGATATGATTCGGCAAAAAAAGGAAATGTAGAAAGAGGTCTTGAAAAGGTGACTATGGAAGTCAATAGAAAGAATGAAAAAAAGAAAAAAAAAAAAAAAAAAAGGACCAAATGGTAGAAAAAAACAAAAAAAAAAAAAAAAAGGAGTGCGTCTAAAGATATGAAAAAAAAAAAATAATAAAAAAAAAAAAATGGAAATGACGAAAGTTTGGTTAAAGTTGAGTCTTAAAGGCTTAGGGAGAAACTAAAGAGAAGTATAACGAAAAAGAAAGTAAAGTGTCTTTCTAAGATAAAAGAGAATAGGAGTAAAGTATAGGGGACCAGGAGGGATAAATACAGAGGAGTGAAGACGTGAAATGAGTAGAAGAGAGCAGAAGATGCAGAGAGTGGAAGGTTAAAGTTAAGGGGGACAGAAAAAAAAAGTAAGGAAAGGGTGCAAGAGAAGGCAGAGTAAAAAAAAGGTGTTGGAATAGAAAGGAAGAGAAAATGGAGATGTAGGGGAGAGAATAAATAAAAAAAAAAAAAAAATTGGAGAAGGTAAAAAAAATAAAAAGGAGGTGTCTTTTCAACCACCATTTTTGTTGATCGTGTCTACTGAACTGGACATTTTCATTGACTCATGCCTGTGGGCGGTCCTGGGTCACCTGTGACAATGGGTAGATGTGGCCTGGGTGTGTTGCTGATTTTGTTTGTTCTTTTGTGGGTGTCCTGACCCCACCAGTTGTACGTTTGACGATGACCATTTGTTGTTTTTATAACTGTGGTCTCTCTGACCCACTGCCCACTGATTAATTATAAGTGTGTGTTGCCTGATTTTTTAATAAAATATGGTAAATATAAGGAGTGATAAGGTTGAGGTAGAAAGTAGGTCTTGGATTTGGGGCTTTGAATAGATGAAAGGGGCTTATGTTAGTATGGGAGAGTTATATTTTTTTTATTTTTTTTTTGTTTATAATTTTTGTATAATTTATATTTGGTGATTGTGTGTTGGCGGTGGAAATGTAGTAGGCATTTGTCTTGTGTCTTGGATGTATAATAAGGAGGGAGAGAAAACAGGAGAAAGGGAGGTAGAGTGACAAAAAATCAGGTACAAATAATGTTAGAATGGGGAGTTGTCGAGGCTGTTTTTTGATCTTTTTTGTTTTGGTGTTTAGTCTTTGTGTGTTTTCTTGTTTGAGAACCACCACATTTTAGGTTTTGTTGAAACTCTGGACATTACCTTTGTAGCTCCTAACCTATCCCTGTCTCTTTTCCTTTTTTTGTCCTGGACAACCTGCCAGCATCACCACACACAACCTCTGCCAAGCTTTTAGCATAAGACCCCCAAACAAAAACTCGCATGATCCAGATGACGATGATTGATTGACGTGACGACGAAATTTGTGGGCCAGTGACTGGGTATGTGGCCTGTGGACTGACCAGTTTTTTGGTTTTTGTGGACTTGGACGGGGAGGAGAAAGCGAGGACAAGGAGGGTCCAAAATGTTAAAAAGTAAGGAGTAAAGATTAGAGCGACGAGGAGGCGAAGAGGAGTCGGAGAGTGGGAGGGCAAGGAGGGTATAAAGGTATAAGGGGATGCTGGTTTGTTGTAGGTGTGCAATTAACCACTGACTGAAGAAAAGAAGAACAGAAAGAACAGATTGGTGGTTGTGACGCTGTACGGTTTTACTGCTGAGATATTCACAGGGGGGCCTCTCTCTCTTCTTCTTTCCTCTTCTTTCTTCTTGCCCTTCCTGCCCTTCCTGGACCAGCGATGACATCAATGCCTCCTCCTCTTCTGCCTCTGGGACGGTTCCTGCCTTTGACAACCGTACGATTCCCGCTTGGCTTGCTTTCCTTGGTGTTGTTGTTTGTTGTTACCAGCACACTGGAAAAGGGCCCCTTCTCTCCTGTACTATGCTACTCCTATGTCCCTACACTCCCTCTTTGCTCCGCTTTTCGCTTTACCTTTTACCACCTGCATTTCGCGTCCAATGTTCAGGGGGGAAAGGATATAAAAATTTAAGAAGGTATGTTTTGAATATGAAAGAGTTATTGAACAAGTCTGCTTATTGATGATGCCAAAATCACAGCCTTTATTCTTAAATACCTCTAATTTTCCTACAGCCAAACTAGGTTTAGGAAACTGAATTGTTTCTACGAATACCTGTGAATTGCTGGGGGTGGGTCCTCTTGGTCTGGTGGAAAGAAGGGAAAAGATAAGAACCGTAAAGAAGAGATCCGTAAAAGAACCGTTAAGACAAAATCAACAAATGTTCTTCTTTCAGTCTCAGGGAAAATTTAACATCTTGCCAGTAGTAGGACTAGGAGATTGATAGTTTTCAACCAAAACTATCATACAATGTGAGCTCTTATCTGCAAACAAAACCAATTATTCACCCGGGAGGCAATTAATAAAAGCTATTCAACAGTTTTTACCGTATGAATGGGTAGAAATTGACGTTGTTGGGCAGCATGACAAATCGAGACAAGTTACCTAGAAAATGTTTCTATCAAAAAATTGTCGTACAACGTTTGGGCCTATTTGAAAAAAATAAAAAAAAACTAGGGGCCACACACGTGCTGCAATACAGCTATTTAAAAAGTTTATACAGATAAAACAAACGTTGGTTTTGGGGTTTTATGCACCTAATATACAACAACAGTAGTAACTGCAAAAAAAATTTCTTGGTATCAAATTTAAGTAAAAGGTGGCCTATTTGAAAAAAACTGGGGCGAACCAAAGTGAAATACAGCCTATTTAAAACTTATACGGATAAGAAAAGGTCGGTTTTGCACCATGAAATACAACAGCAGCTACTACAAAATTTCTGTATTCAAATTTAAGTACAAGGTGGGTTTTGAACAAAACTGGGCCGCCCAAAGTGAAATACAGCTGTTTTAAAATTTTATACGGATAATAAAAGGTGGGTTTTGAACCTATGAAATACACCTGCAGTTACTAGAAAATTTCTGTATCCTAATATAAGTAAAAGGTGGCTCTTTGAACAACACTGGGCTGCGACAAAGTGAAAAACACCTATTTAAAGTTGTACGGATAAGAAAAGGTGGGTTTTGCACCGATAAAATACACCTGCATTTACTAGAACATTTTTGTATCCTAATATAAGTACAAGGTGGATCTTTGAACAAAACTGGGCTGCGCCATAGTGAAAAACACCTATTTAAATGTTATACGGATAATAAAAGGTGGGTTTTGCACCTATGACATACACCTGCAGTTACTAGAAAATTTCTGTATCCTAATATAAGTACAAGTTGGCTCTTTAAACAAAACTGGGCTGCGCCAAAGTGAAAAACAGCTATTTCAAAGTTATACGGATAAGAAAAGGTGGTTTTTGCACCAATGTAATACAACAGCAGTTACCACAACATTTCTGTATACAAATTTACATACAAGGTGGGTCTTTGAACAAAACTGGGGCGCACCAAAGTGAAAAACAGCTATTTAAAAGTTCTACGGATAAGAAAAGGTGGGTTTTGCACCTATGAAATGCACCTGCAGTTACTAGAAAATGTATGTATCCTAATACAAGTACAAGGTGGGTCTTTGAACAAAACTGGGCTGCGCCAAAGTTAAAAACACCTATTTAAATGTTATACGGATAAGAAAAGGTGGGTTTTGCACCTCTGAAATACAACAGCAGTTACTACAAAATTTCTGTATTCAAATTTAAAGGAGTTGTCTCATTAATAGCTTTCAGCCTCTGTCTGTGAATGGGAGTTGAATTGAGGGGCGTGCTAGCTTCTTCCCTTTTTCCCCCCCCCCTTTTTCACCCTCCCTCTTCCCCCCTCCTCTCACACACAGGCAGGCAAATCCGGGATTGCTGCTAGAGTTAAACCCTGTGTGTGCCTGCCTAGAGAGGTCTTTTGATTGCTAATAGCAGAACAGCTTACATATCTCCACATCTGCTTAGCTTACATATCTCCACATCTCCAGCAACAACAAACAAACCCTCTCAGAACAGAGGCAGGAAAGCTGCAAAGTGTTACTCACGATGTGTCCCTAGTACAGCACAGCATGAACTGTTCACAATCTGTATCGTATTATTATAGTTACAGCTCCACAGACATATGATTATAGAAAACAAACAGGGTCACTGCTGTCACATCTATTGATCACCCTCATCTCTGCTCAATCTGTGTAGGGGAGCAGGAGGAAGCAGGCACACACAGGGTTAATCCAGGCAGTATGGACATAGAAGCCAAAAGTCCTCCCTCTCCTCCCTACATTTCAGAAGCATTCTGTGCGGGAGGGGCTCTCTGCTCGACCTTTGTCTTCAAAGGTGATGAGTCATTCAGACCTGACAGCCAGTAAAAAATAAGGATCAACAGGTCGGCTGCTGTAGAAATTTTGAGAAGCTGAGGCATCCTAATGAACAGGGCTAGCTAAAAAAATCAGTAGGACATTTGTAATGAACATATATTGCAAAGCTGCTTGTTTTTTAAAGATCTTTTAAATTAAAAACCCAAATTTCATTGTAGCGAGGACAACCCTTTAAGTACAAGGTGGGTCTTTTGAACAAAACTGAGCCGCAGCAAAGTGAAATACAGCTATTTAAAAGTTATACGGAAAATAAAAGGTGGGTTTTGCACCTATGAAATACACCTGCGTTACTAGAAAATTTTCTGTATGCTAATATAAGTACAAGGTGGGTCTTTGAATAAAACTGGGCTGCGCCAAAGTGAAAAACACTGATTTAAAAGTCATACGGATAATAAAAGGTGGGTTTTGCACCAATGAAATACACCTGCAGTTACTAGAAATTTTCTATACCCTAATATAAGTACAAGGTGGGTCTTTGAACAAAACTGGGCTGCACAAAATAAAAGGTACAATTTCACCTCAGGTGCGAGCTATGCTGGCCAAAAACTGGTAAAAAAAAAAAGCAATTTCAATGCAGGTTCTAAGCAGAGTCTGGGCTGCAAAATATACACTCTACTTTCAAAAGCCCTCTGGGCTGCACAATATACACTCTACTTTCAAAAGCCTGCCTAGCCCTCTGTGTTCACCCGCACCTCCCCCCCCCCCCGCACACGACTATACAGCGCTACATGCTTCTTTAAAAGTCTCTGACTAACTATCTAAGAGCTGAAATTCTCTAATCTACTTATGTTCTAATGTTCACAGCTAAAAGCATAGTTGTCTATGAATAAAGAGAACTGTGTCTCTGAGCTGAGCTGTATTGAGAGAGATCTAGCACAAGTCCTGCTCTAGTGAGAGACACTGAAACACTGCTGATGAACAGGAAACGCTGTTCTATGCAAAACGAGGTCATGTGATTTTTCCAGCCAATGACAACCATACACATCACAGTCATGACGTTGCACACCCAACTCACCTTGCTCTATGCTCTAAGCTGATTTGCTGGCCACCAAAATGACAGGAAGCGCCGAAAATGGTGCAATAGTAATACATTATGCGCAGATTCTCACCTAAAATATCGCGTGATCGGAAATTTTCCAATCAACCTAAAAACCGTGCCGATTTCAACTTTGTCGATTATAATCGCTCATCCCTAGTATTAATAACAACTGGTCAGATGGCAGAGGGGGGAGGGTGCATTTGGGAAAGGGAATGGGAAAGGGAATGGTTCTAAATCCCATAGATTCTAAAAGCAAAAAACCAGAGACATAGGGCACCTTCCTAATTTAGTAACTGGAGATGTAAATGAAATGCTGCTGCCTGCACCTAAAGTACACACCAACCTCATAGCATTGTGAACCAGTCACAACCACTATACACACTTTTATGGAAGATTCTTCTTTTAATGCAGAGGTGACCTCCAAGTGAAGAAGACTTTTTGCCTATGGAAGAAGAAGAGTAGGCCTGGAAATTCAGATGTATAATTAGAACATTTAGAAAGCAGTACAGAGTGAAGCACAAGTGTCAGTGTCAGTGTTCAGAAAGGCTTTTGGTCAGGCATATAGCAGAGAAGCTCTCTTGTCCCAAAAGCTCCTGGAACGGTATATATATATATATATATATTTTATAAAAATATATATATATATATATTATTTTATGTGTGTGTGATATATTATATATAATATTATATATATATATATATATATATATATTTTTAATTTTTATATTTATAATATATATATATATATATATATTATATAATATATATATATATATATATATTTTATATACACTCACCGCCACTTTATTAGGTACACCTGTCCAATGCTCGTTAACACTTAATTTCTAATCAGCCAATCACATGGCGGCAACTCAGTGCATTTAGGCATGTAGAATGGTCAAGACAATCTCCTGCAGTTCAAACGAGCATCAGTATGGGGGGAAAAAAGGTGATTTGAGTTTCCTTTGAACGTGGCATGTTGTTGGTGCCAGAAGGGCTGGTTGAGTATTTCAGAAACTGCTGATCTCCTGGGATTTTCACGCACAACCATCTCTAGGGTTTAAAGAGAATGGTCCGAAAAAGAAAAAACATCCAGTGAGCGGCAGTTTCCCGTGGGCGGAAATGCCTTGTTGATGCCAGGGTCAAAGGAGAATGGGCAGACTGTTCGAGCTGATGAAGGCAAACAGTGATTCAAATAGCCACCGTTAAACCAAGGTAGGCAGAAGAGCATCTCTGAACGCACAGTACGGCGAACTTTGAGGCAGATGGGCTACAGCAGCAGAAGACCACACCGGGTTGCCACTCCTTTCGCTAAGAACAGGAAAACTGAGGCTCCAATTTGCCCAAGTCATCGAATTTGGGCAGTAGAAGATTGGAAAAAACGTTTGCCTGGTCTGATGAGTCTCGATTTCTGCTGCGACATTCGGATGGTAGGGTCAGAATTTGGCGTCAAACAACATGAAAGCATGGATCCATCCTGCCTTGTAAACAACGGTTCAGGTGGTGGTGGTGGTGTCATGGTGTGGGGAATATTTTCTTGGCACTCTTTGGGCCCCTTGGTACCAATTGAGCATCGTTGCAACACCTTGTGGAATCTATGCCCCGAAGAATTTAGGCAGTTTTGAAGGCAAAAGGGTCCAACCGTTACTGCATGGTGTACCCAATAAAATGGCCGGTAGTGTAATATACAACCCCACACAATTGAAAACCAGAAGTTTACATACATATTAAAGACAATGTCATTTTTTCTAATATTTTAAATGAAATCAGAATAAACCTTTCCCGTTTTAGGTCAATTAGGGTTGCCCAAAATTTTGCAGAGTCAAAAGTTTACATACACTATGTTTTCTTGCCTTTTAAACAATTTGGGACAGCCCATATGATTATGTCATGTCTTAGAAAGCTTCTGATTTATTGACAACATCTGAGTTAGAGACACATCTGTTAATGTATTTTATGGCACACAAGAAACATACTGTTTCTTTGTGTAACATTATGGGAAAGTCTAAAGAAATCAGCCAAGATATCAGGAAGAGAATTGTGGACTTGCACAAGTATGGATCATCTTTGGGTGCAATTTCCAGATAGTTGAAGGTGCCTCATTCATCTATTTAATTATACGCAAGTGCAAACAAGATGGGAATGTCCAGCCATCATACTGCACAGGAAGGAGATGGGTCCTATGAAAGTGCTTTGGTCCGACATGTGAATATCAACCCAAGAACAAAAACAAAAGACCTTGTGAAGATGCTGGCAGAAGCTGGTAAGATTGTGTCATTATCTAAAGTAAAACGTGTACTGTATCAACATGGGCTGAAAGGCCACTTTGCCAGGAAGAAGCCATTACTCCAAAAGAAACATAAAAGCCAGATTAATGTTTGCATATGCACACAGGAACAAAGACCTACATTTTTGGAAACATGTCCTGTGGTCTGACTTAACTAAAATTGAACTGTTTGGACATAATGACCATCTTTACATTCGGAGGAAAATGAACAGCATCATATTGTGGGGTTGTTTTGCTGCAGGAGAGACTGGTGTACTTCACAAAATAGATGGTGTCATGAGGAAAGAAGATTATTAGGTAATACTGAAGCAACATCTCAAGACTAGGTATGAGCGATTATAATCGAAAAAGTTGAAATCGTCACGGTTTTTATGTTGATCGGAATTTTCCGATCACGCGATAATTTAGGTGAGAATCTGCGCATAATCTATTACTATCGCACCATTTTCAGCGCTTCCTGTCATTTTGGCGGCCAGCAAATCAGCTTAGAGCATAGAGCAGGGTGAGCTGGGTGTGCGACGTCATGACTGTTTATGTGTATGGTTGTCATTGGCTGGAAAAATCACATTTCCTCGTTTTGCATAGAACAGGTTCTGTTCTCACAGTGTTTCAGTGTCTCCCACTAAAGCAAGATGTGTGCTAGATCTCTCTCAATACAGCTCAGCTCAGCTCAGAGACACAGTTCTCTTTATTCACACAGACAACTATGCTTTTAGCTGTGAACATTAGAACATAGGTAGATTAGAGAATTTCAGCTCTTAGTTAGTAGTTAGACAGAAACTTTTAAAGAAGCATCTGGCGCTGTACATCCGTAAGGCGTGAGGGCGAACACAGACAGACAGGCAGGCAGGCTTTTGAAAGGAGAGTGTATATTGTGCAGCCAGACTCTGCTTTGAACCTGCATTGAAAATTTGGGTTTTTTTTTACCAGTTTTTGGCCAGCACACGTCGCACCTGAGGTGAAATAGTACCTTTTATTTTGTGCAGCCCAGTTTTGTTCAAAAACCCACCTTGTACTTACATTAGGATACAGAAATTTGCTAGTAAGTGCTGTTGTATTTCATTGGTACAAAACCCACCTTTAATTATCCATATAACTTTTAAATAGGTGTTTTTCACTTTGGCGCAAGCCATTTTTGTTCAAATACCCACCTCGTACTTATATTAGGATACAGAAATTTGCTAGTAATTGCAGGTGTATTTCATAGATGCAAAACCCACCTTTTATTATCCATATAAATTTTAAATAGGTGTTTTTCACTTTGGCACAGCCCATTTTTGTTCAAAGACCCACCTTGTAAATTTTTAAGAAACAATTTTTTGTAATTTCAGGGTAT
>JAODAL010065443.1:0-18229 GCA_025379985.1 Phyllomedusa bahiana | reverse complement strand
TGTATGTTTGGGAGCAATTAATAGCAGTTTCTATTTCAGTGAATGTTTTGCTGAATTTATTGCACTAATGCAAGGAAACTAAATGCTAGATGTACATTTTGGCATAAATGCTTTTATTTTATACGTCAACTATTTGCTGCATGTTTAGCAATTCTGTTCTCTTTGTGCCTTGCAATCAGATGTGTTCTATCTAAATGATAGATATAATGTCTAAATGCACGTTTTATGGTATTTATTTGATTATTTTTTACTACTAGTTACTCTTATTTTATATATTCAGACTGTACATTGTTTTCGGCAATGCATAATTTATACTGCTATTGTTTTATGCTTCTTGTTGACAAAGTGAGAAGGACCTAAATCAAACCTATGAAGCTCACTCGATTACATTTTGCTCAATCCATTAACAGGTTAGTTACTCAGAATTTAATAAAAGTGATTTCTAGGAAACTTAAACTGAAACAGCTTTGCTACACGAACAGATAAGCTTTATGAAGATAAATAGCCATAGTTTGAATGAATATATGAAAAATGTATTCAACTATGAATATCTAGTTACTTAAAGAGAAAATTAACACCTTTATGACCAGAAGATTTTGATTCTAAATTACCACTTATATATGATTTTGTGCACAGGGTAGTCCAGTGGCCCTAGGTGTTTTAGGTTTTATAGTGGTAAAGTATACAAAAAATAAACAATATATTTTTAATAAATAAAATAAAATATCAAAATGGGTTCCTTATTTTTGTTGGGTTATTTCCTTACATAATATGCATAGTCTTGAGTTAATGGGTCAACCATGGTGACAGTTTGGGTTGGCATGGGTGGTAAGGGTACTTTTCCCTTTATTTGTATTTTATTTTATACATCTTCATAGTATAGGTGACTTATTGACAGAGATGATCTGAGTCTGCTAAGGTAAACCATGCATCACAAGATTGCCAGGTCCAATTGAGCTCAATTTAAACCTGCTTCCGTTTTCCCCTCATGATGTCAGCCTGCAGTTAAATGATAGTGGGGAGTCGTTAAGAGTTAAAACCGGAAAAAATACAGTGAAATAATAAATAAACCAAGTTATCCTGACTCAATAGATGGTAACAGTTGATTGAAATGGCTTAATAAACAGGTTAAATGATATAGTTGAATCCTACATTGAATCCAAATATTGTTTTCCTCTTATTCTGGCACTGAACAACTGTACAACAAACTGAACTAATATAGATTAAGGGCAACATGTATGAACTGGGCTTAGCCATAACCCTGTTTGATAAATGTATGGACAGTTGTATGGCAAAACTTGGTGCATTTTGCGCCAAATATGGCATTTTTGAAACTGTCAAAGATATATGTCAAAGATATGCTATGCCATGCAAGGCATACCAGACGCCAGATTTATGAACCAAGATACACTACCGTTCAAAAGTTTGGAATCACTTACAAATTTCCTTATTTTTGAAAGAAAAAACACAGTTTTTTTCAATGAAGCTAACATTAAATGAATCAGAATAACTCCTTATCATTGGGTTAATGTGGTTTAAATGAGATTTTCTGCTACTGCAAACATCTGGTTGTTAGTGCAATATCTACATAAGTGTAAAGAGGCCCATTTCCAACGACCATCACTCCAATGTTCTAATGGTACATTAGGTTTGCTAACTGTGTAAGAAGGCTATTGGTTTTTTAAAAAAACCCCTTGTGAAAGTATGTACACACTGAAAACGTTTTGCTGTTTAGAGAAACTATAAAACGCCCTCCTTTGAGTTTTTTGAAAATCTGGAGCATTACATTTTTTGGGTTTCGTTTTTAACTCGCAAAATGGCCAGAAAAAAGGGCTTTTTTTTTAAAAACTCGACGGGTCTATTTTTGGGGCTGGGGAAAATTTTGAAACTATTCCCCATGCGAGAAATTCCCAAAAAAATAAAAAATTTCTAAAAAGGTGAGTATACCCCCTTCAGAGGGAGACAAACAGGTTTAAAAACCAGATGAAAGAGAAGTGAGAGGGCCCCGCTGCACAATGAGCAAAAAGACAAGTAAAAATTAGAGTCCTATTTGAAAAATCGACTACTCACAGGTCCCCAAATTTGGGGGGCTTAAATTTAAATAGTACCCCCAAAACGCCATGTCAATGTTACAGTGAAAAGGTGATCGGGATGCTGGCCTTCGGGGGAGAGTGGCAAAAAAAAAAAAAGCCATATTTGAAATGGGTCTAGCAAGTTTTGGCGGGGTTTGAGCTGAAAAAAAAAACCTTTTTTAAAAACCCTGTTTGTAGAGTTTGAAATGTTGTATGGAAAAAACTTGGTGCATTTTGCGCCAAACGTGGCACTTTTGAAACCGCTAAAGATATTCGTCAAAGATATGCTATGCCATGCAAGGCATACCAGATGCCAGATTTATGAACCAACATACACTACCGTTCAAAAGTTTGGGGTCACTCAGAAATGTCCCTTTTTTTTGAAAGAAAAAAAAACCCCTTTTTTTTTAATGAAGCTAACATTAAATGTTATGTCAAAAGGGGGGTACAGTGGCCCTAACTGGAACCCGCCCACAAATCCCTGCCTTTTTGAGTGGACAAAAAAGCATCAAAAAAAAACATGTCAAAAAACACGTCAAAAATGCCCCTCTGTGGAAGCACCCTAAACCAAAACCATTCCAGCATTCCTGTCTTGGTTTTTCAGACCCATGATTGCGTTTCAGGCATTTATTGATCTCCCAAATTAATTTCCTGTGAAGATGGATCTGATTCTGATTCTGACCTTGTTCTTTTCATCACGCTCTGTTCTAGCCATCTATGTCCTCCAAACAATATGCCTTACCAATTAATTAGTACCATTTCAGAGTGTCAGAGTTTATTGCCTGGCATATCCTCCTCCAGCTGTCTACTCATTATTCCTGGTACTACATGTCCACCTATGAGTTCCAGGTCACAGTGTCAAGCACTTCCATAAGCCCTAGGCATATTGTTTTACTTATACAGTTTTATTGTCTATTCCTGGTGATTTCATTGTGGGAGGGAAGTCCCTTTTTGGAGCAAATTTGGTAAAATTTTTTCCCAATTAAATAGATGTTTTTAAAAAAAACAAAAAACATAAATGGACAGAAAATGTTTTTCGTTATTAATAAAATAATATTATGTGCTAAATGTTTTCAACTATTATTGCATTTGTTTTTTTTAATTGGATTTTAAAACACTCCGTTTGTCGGGGTGATCGAAAGATTGCTAAATGCCAGGAGTTGATAACTTTAAAAAAATAAAGATTGTATCCACAGCACACTTATTATGATTAGAGATGGGCGAATTGATTCTAACGAAGTGGAATTCGTTTTGAAATTTCGGAAAACGGGTTTGAACGAAGTGAAATTTGGGGTACTTTGCGTGAACGAAGCGTGCTTTTGATTTTTAAAAAAGACTGCGAGCACATGGCGTTCATGGGGCAAAGAAATTGGGAGGGAAAAAGGGTATAGCCTAATGACATTTGCAGAGTGAAGCCAATCAGAGCCGGGGGTTTCTGTGCGTCACCGCACTATATAAGTTCGGGTGCGACGCTGGGAGCTCTCCCGCTCCCCTGTGCTGATTAGGGAAGGTGCTGCAAGGGTTGTTATGTTTTCTTTACAAAGAACTGATTTTTTAAGTGTTTTTTGGGGGGGGTGTCCAGTTGTTCAGGGTTTGCTTCTTTACTTTTCAAATTTTGATTTTGGGGGGTTTGGAAAATGAAGTCCAGTGTGCTCCAATGCAGCTGTATTTTTTTTTAAATGTTTTTGCTCACACCCTTAAAATACCCAAGGGTTTTTAAAAAGCTGTTCCTGTTGTTTCTTTTAAAAAAAAACAGCGTTTTACAATACAAATCCACTTCATTTTCGGTTTGCTCATTTTTTTTCCCAAATTTCATCCAGGGGTTAATTAAGCGTTGTTCGCTGTTGCGGTCACTAAAAGAAACGTTTTTTTTCCCACCAAAATAAAATTTTACTGTGCAAATTTTAAAAACCCGAAGGGTTTAAATTAAAAGTTTTTCTGTTGTTGTGTCCCGTAAAATACACCCCAATTTTAAACACGTAAAAAATTGGTAATTGTTGGTGCTTTATTTTTTTGCCAATTTACATCCGGGGTTTTAATTTTAATCGTGGTTTGCTGTTGTGGTCATAAAAAAAACGTTCTTTTTCAACCCCCAAAAAAAGACATTTTTCCTATGTTATTCTCCCAAAGGGTTTAATTAATTTTTTGTTGTTGTGTACCGTAAAATACATGACATTTTAAACGTACAAAAGTGGTAATTTTTGGGTGTTAATTCTTTTGCGCAATTTAACCCAGGGGTTTTTAATTTAAGGTTGTTCTGCTGTTGTGGTCATTTAAAAGAAACGTTTTTTTTCACCGCCAAAAAAAGACATTTTACCTGTAGCTAATTCTTTACCGAGGTTTAAATTAAAAGTTTTTTGTTGTTGTGTTACCGTAAATCACCCCATTTTAACACGTAAAAAGCTGGTAATTTTGGCAGCATATTTCTTTCGCAATTTCATCCGGGGGTTTAAATTAAAGGTTATTCTGTGTTGTGGTACAAAAGGAAAGTTCTTTTCACGCCGAAAATACATTTTACCTGTAGCATAATTCATACCAAGGGTTTTAATTAATTACAAGTTTTTCAGTTGTTGTGTACCAAAAAAATACAGCCTTTTAACACGCTACAAAAGCTGGTATTTTGGGTTGTAAATTCTTTTGGCAATTTACTTCCAGGGGTTAATTAAGCGTTGTTCTGTGTTGTGGTCAAAAAAAGAAATGTTTTTTTCACCCCCCAAAAAAGAAATTTTGCCTGTAGCTAATTACAACCAAAGGTTTAATTATAAGTTTTTTTTTTGTTGTTTACCTTTTAAAATACAGCCTTTTTAAAACCGCTACAAAGCTGGTAATATTGGTTTGTCTTTTTTTGCGCAATTTAGATCCGGGGTTAAAAAAGCGTTGTTTGTGTTGTGGTACTAAAGAAACTTTCTTTTTCATGAAAAAAAAAGACATTTTGTGTGCAAAATTTCAAACCGAAGGTTAATTAAGCTGTTTGTGCTTTTATATTAGTAAAATTTCACAATTTTTAAAAAGGGGCAAAAAAAAAAGTAAATTTTTTCCTGGCCCATTTGTGGAGGCAATTTATATAAAGGGTTCCCCAAGTTGTTTGGGTTCTTTTGGAGTAAAAATAAGGGTTTTTATTTATCATATGGAGATATCTTCATAAAACAGGTTGAAACTTTTTAAAAAAAAAAAGTATGTCAGACAGAGAGGTAAGGCTCTTCCCTTGAGTGGCAGTGGAAAAAACTTTCCTGGGCAGGCCCAGGTCGCGCAAGCAAGAGGACACCAGAGGGTCACTGGTGGGGCCCAACTGCCGCTGTCTTTTTGCAGCCGTGTTTTGACCAGAAAACCCCAAGGGTTCTTGATTGGTTGCTGGTAACCACTTCCTCCGATGAAATCTGACAACCCAGCCCAAGAGCGGTGGGAACGCAGACAAAACCTTAGTTGGTGGCCGGGGAGCGGGGCAGCGGCCTCACCTGTCCCCAAAAACCCCCCTTGTCCCATCGGTTCCCCCCAGCAGAGATCACTATGTGGTTGGTCGCGCCCCCTTATAGCGAGGATAAAAAAATTTTGGGGGGGCAGTCAGCAGCTACTTGGCAGCGAAGAAAGGGGGGATATCCTTGCTTCTTGCAGTAAGCGGCAAAATAGATGTGGAGAGTGGAATGGGAGGTTTGTTGTGAGAGGTCAGGGCCCCTGCAACCCAAAACTGGGGTGAGGACGCAGGGGGATGAAACCAAAAACGTGTGATGTAGCGTCCCCACTTGGGACGGGTGAAGCAAGGCCTTATCATCGTCAGGAGAAGGGGCGTCAGCTTGCGCGTGGAGCGGCGCAGCCAGCAAGTGGGTTGTGTGGCCGTGCGTCAGCAAGGGAGAAACAGTGTGAGGTCGGGAGCCAAGCGGCCCGGGGCAGAAAACCCGCTTCGCAGGTCCAAGAAAGTAGCGGCCAGGGGCTCAGCGAGGGCAGCGGCGGGCAGTAGTCACTCAGTGCGGTGCGTTGGCGGTAAAATCAGATACTCGGCGGGTGGGCAGTTCTTTGCTAAGACCCCGGAGGAGCCGAATATGGGTATATGTAAAAATCTGTGGGCAGAAAGTGAAGCGTGGCCAGGGAGCTAAGTTGGAACCACGGCCTGCGACAACACATGCAGCGTCATCATCCGGTGGCCTGGGAGGAAACGTGACTCAGATGTGGTGGTCCATCCTGCCGCCGCAGCAACAGCAGCAGCGCAGCAGCAGCGCCCAGTGGACGCATGCCATTGCAGCCAGTCAAGGCTCCACCACCTCTGCAGAAGGGAGCTGTTTCTCTTTGCATCATCTCGGTCCAGTTTGCTCCTGCTCCTCGCTACTCATAGGCCAGCAGTCGTTCGCGAGGCCATTGCAAAGAGAAAACAGTATGCGTCCAACATCTAAGGTGCAGAAGCGACCGTGCTCCTGTCCAAGTTGTTCATACTGCAGGTCCCTCACCTTTTCAAATGGTGGACTCTGCACTGTTCAGAGAATAATGGCTTGTGCCGAGCCGAGATGGAGAGTTCCAAACCGTAATTTCTTTTCCAAAAAGGCATAAAATACCAGCACTTCATAAATATGTAGAACAGAAGGTGGGCCAGTCCTTGAGCTTATCGGTTTGTTCCAAGGTGCACGGCAGCGCGGACGTCTGGAGTTTTTAACTACGGTCAGGGCCAGTACATGTCCTTTACGACCCACTGGGTGAATGTGGTTCCTGCCCAGGCACACCAACAACTTGGACAGGGGACGCCGCTTTCTCCTCCACGTTGTCAAACTGTGGCCTCCTGCGCCAATGTCCGCCTCCTCCTCCTCCACCACCAACGCACCCTCATCTCAGCCTCCACAAGTACTGCTCCATCATAACCACATGTTGGGGCACCCCGGTGTCACGCAGTTCTAAACCCGGCTTGCCTCGGCGAACGAAGCACACAGGGGGATGAACTGCTCCGCGTCATGCAGCAAGAAATCGATGTGTGGCTTTCTCCGCACCAACTGCAAATCGGAACTATGGTGACGGACAATGGGAGTAACATAGTGTCCGCGCTGCACCGAGGAGGGATGGTCCATGTGCCCTGCATGGTGTATGTGTTCAATCTGGTTGTGAAAAGGTTTCTGAAGTCTTCCACCGATCTTCAGAAGATTCTGAAAATAGGCAGGAAACTGTGCATGCACTTCATCCATTCCTACAAAGCCAGGAACATCCCCCTCGAGTATAACGGCCTCCCCCAACACACGCTGATATGCGATGTTTCCACCTGTTGGAATTTCAGCCTGCACATGTTGGGCCGACTGTATTATTATTATTATTATTATTATTATTTATTTTTTGAGCGCCCTTGGTTCCAGAGCGCTGTACATTCAGGTTTCATACATAACATAGGTCAAACAAGTACAAGGTGACAAATTACTATCTAACAACTGGTACAGAAGGAGAGAGGTCCCTGCCCGTGAGGGCTTACACTCTAAAAGGAAGGTGGGAAGAGACAAGGTGAGGGGCAGACATGGTTGTGGATAGTGTCGTGACAGCAGGGTTATTGTTGGTTGTAGGCAATCCTGAAGAGATGGGTTTTCAGGCTGCTTTTGAGGCTGGTGAGAGTGGGGGAGAGTCTGATATGTTGGGGCAGTGAGTTCCAGAGTGTGGGTGAAGCACGGGAGAAGTCTTGGAGACGGTTGTGTGAGGAGCTGATAAGGGGAGAGCAGAGAAGAAGGTCCTGTGAGGAGCGGAGGTTGCGTGACGGGAGATATCTGGAGATTAGAGCAGAGATGTATGGAGGGGAGAGGTCATGGAGAGTCTTGTAGGTCAAGGTTGCTAACTTGAACTGGATTCGCTGGGCAATGGGAAGCCAGTGAAGGGATTGGCAGAGGGGAGAGGCAGGGGAGTATCGAGGAGAGAGGTGAATCAGACGGGCAGCAGAGTTAAGGATGGATTGGAGGGGAGCGAGGGTGCTAGCTGGGAGGGCCACAGAGAAGGATGTTGCAATAGTCTAGGCGTGAGATGACGAGGGCATGGACGAGCATTTTTGTGCTTTCGAAGTTAAGGAATGAACGGATACGGGAGATATTTTTCAGGTGGAGGCGGCAGGTGGAGGTGAGGGTTTGGATGTGCGGTTTGAAGGACAGATTGGAGTCAAGGGGTTACCCCAAGGCAGCGGACTTGTAGAGCTGGTGAGAGAGTGTAGCCATTGACTGTGATAGAGAGATCAGGTGGTGGGATGGAGTGGGACGGTGGAAAGATGATGATTTTCAGTTTTCTCCACGTTTAGCTTCAGGAGACGTGAGGAGAAGTAGGAGGATATGGACGAAAGACAGTCAGGAATCCGGGAGAGTAGAGAGGTAATATCTGGGCCGGAGATGTAGAGTTGGGTGTCATCAGCATACAGGTGGTAATGAAAGTCATGCGATGCTATTAGTTGACCCAGCCCAATAGTGTAGATAGAAAAGAGTAGTGGGGCCCAGGACAGACCCCTGGGGTACACCAAGAGAGCGGGCAAGAGGAGGAGGTGGTGCGTGAGTGAGAGACGCTGAATGTCCGATCAGTGAGGTAGGAGGATATCCAGGAAAAGGGCCAAGTCCGTGATGCCGAGGGAGGAGAGGATTTGTATGAGGAGTGAGTGGTCGACAGTGTCAAAGGCGGAGGACAGGTCTAGGAGGAGAAGCACAGAGTAGTGGCGTGAGGCTTTGGCAGTTGCTAGGTCGTTGGTGACTTTGGTTAGGGCGGTTTCTGTAGAGTGGTGGGGTCGGAAGCCAGATTGCAGTGGGTCAAGGAGAGAGTTGGTGGATAGATGAGAGGAAGTTGAAGATAGACGTGTTGTTCGAGGAGTTTAGAGGCGAATGGAAGCAGTGAGATGGGGCGATAGTTGGACAGTGAGGAGGGGTCAAGAGATGGTTTCTTAAGGATGGGTGTGATGGTCGCATGTTTAAAGGAGGAAGGGAAGATGCCAGAGGTTAATGATAGGTTGACGAGATGGGTGAGGGCTGGGATGATAGAAGCACTGAGGTCTGGGATGAGGTGGGATGGCAGTGGGTCAAGATTACAGGTAGTGAGGTTGGATTTGGACAGTAGAGTGGAGAGCTTGTCATGAGTGACAGTAGAGAAGGAAGATAGGGGGGAAGAGTGATGAGCAGGTGTAGAGGTGGGATGTGGGGACACTGCAGGAATAGAGATAGACAGAGGGGACTGTGGGGTGAAGCTTTGTCTAATGAGATTGATCTTATTAAGAAAGTAAGTGGCGAAGTCATCTGCTGAAAGGAGAGATGGGGGAGGAGGTGCTGGTGGACGGAGGAGAGCGTTGAAGGTTTTGAACAGTTGTCTGGGGTTGTGAGACAGGGAGGATATGAGGGTGGTGAAGTAGTCCTGTTTGGCTGATGAGAGTGCAGATTTAAATGTATGCAGTGATTGTTTGTATGAGGTGAAGTCAGTGGTGGAGCGGGTTTTCTTCCAGCGGCGTTCAGCAATTCTGGAAGCTCGCCTCAGCTGTTTGGTGGAGTCTGTGTGCCAGGGTTGTCTGTTGATTTTGCGTGTTCTGTTGTGTGTGAGAGGGGCGACCATGTCAAGAGTGGAAGTGATTGTGTTGTTGTAGAAGGTGGTGGCTATGTCTGGGTCAGTGAATGAGAAGATGGTAGAGAGGGGAGAAAGAGATTCAGAGAGAATGCCGGGGTTAAGGTGTTGTAGGTTTCTACGGGGGAGCAGTAGATTTGGGGTGGGGGGGCAGGTGCGGTGGAATTGGTGGAGAAGGTGAGCAGGTTGTGGTCAGAGATGGGTAAAGGAGAGATTGAGGTGTTAGATAGAGGACAAAGGCGGGTGAAGATGAGGTCCAGTGTGTGTCCATCTTTATGAGTGGCTCCAGAGGTCCACTGGGTGAGGCCGAAGGAAGAGGAGAGTGACAGGAGTTTGTTAGTAGTGGAGCAGGGGGTGTCGATTGGGATGTTGAAATCTCCCATGATAATAGTGGGGATGTCAGTGGAGAGAAAGTGAAGGAGCCAGGAAGCGAAGTGGTCGAGGAAGGTGGTGGCAGGGCCTGGGGGACGATAAACAACAGCCACTTGGAGGTTGGAGGGGGAGTAGATGCGGACGGAGTGCACCTCGAAGGAGGGGAGGGTGAGGGAAGGTAGTGGTGGAATGGGGACAAAAGAGCAGGTATCTGACAGAAGAAGGCCGACACCTCCACCATGTTTACTGCCAGGGCGGGGGGTGTGGGTAAACTGAAGCCCGCCGTAAGAGAGTGCAGCAGGGGAGGTTGTGTCAGAGGGTGTCAGCCAAGTTTCTGTTATTCCAAGGAAGGTTAGGTGGCGGGAGATGAAGAGGTCATGGATGAAGAGAAGCTTGTTGCCTACAGAACGTGCATTCCAGAGAGCTCCAGACATGGGGATAGGTGTAGCGGGGGTGAGGGGAATGGGCTTTATATTTAAGGGGTTATGGAAGTTGGTGCTTATTGGCCTGTATGTGGCAGGTGTAATTAGAGTGGGGATGTGGGGTGTGGGACCGGGATTGGGGGATATGTCCCCAGAAGCAGGGAGAAGCAGGGAGAGTGTGAGTAGGTGATTGTGGGATAGTGCAAAGGGGGTTGTGTTGGTTTTGAGAGTGTGGTTTTAATGCTGTGAAAGAGGTGGAGAGCAGAGGTCAGGTGTGAGGGTAGGATAGACGGGGAGATATGGAAGTCGTTGCCAAGTGTGGGTGTGTGAGGATAGACAAGGAGTTTTAGGAATAGGGAGGTAGTGATGACAGTGGCATAGAAGTGCATCCCCCTCGAGTATAACGGCCTCCCCCAACACACTCTGATATGCGATCTTTCCACCCGTTGGAATTCCAGCCTGCACATGTTGGACTGACTGTATGAACAGAGAAAGGCCATTAACGATTTTTTGATGATCCAGGCGGACAGGAGTACTCCCCTATGTAACTTTGATGTCAGCCAGTGGCAGCTCATGCGTGACACCTGCCGTTTGTTGAGGCCATTCGAGGAGGCCACGTTATTTGTCAGTCGCCAGGACTACGGGATGAATAACGTCATTCCACTGCTTCATGTCCTGGAACAGATGCTGAAAAATTTGTCTGGGCAGGGGACTGGAGATGTGGCGACCACATCTCGCGGCCACATGAGTCCGGTGGGGACTGAAATGAAGGAGGAGGAGGACATTGGAGCAGAAGCATTGTCTGGTGAAATGAGTGGATTTTCTACCCAGGTGACAAGAGAGGAGGAGCAATATCAGCTGGAGGAGGTAGATGGAGATGAGGAAGACGAGGCAGATGACCCGCAAGCACCGTCACAGTATACAGTGGAGGTGGAGGCAGGGAGCCCCTCGGAGTCACTTGTGCAGATGGCCCGCAGCATGCTGATTTGCCTGGCTAGTGACAGCTGAATAGTCACCATCCGGCAGAGGGATGACTTCTGGCTCTCCACCCTATTGGACCCTCGCTACCGGTCCAAAATGGGAGCCTTTTTCCCAGCTGCTGAGAGGGAGGACAAACTCAAATACTATAGGGAAATCCTCCGTAGTCAGTTGTCCGCTGCCTATGTGCGGCATCGTCACTCCTCTGACAGGTCTGACCGGGGGGTTCTTCAGTGCTCACGTACTACTGCTGCGGCTGCTGGGGGAAGGGTGGGGGGGGGGGGGTAGGAGCAGTACCAGCTCCATCAGCAGCAACCTAAGTCTGGAGTCACTGATGAGCAGCTTCCTTCACCCGCCTAGTGAGGAGGGCAGTCGCCAGCAGCAGCAGCAGGACCTGGAGCAGACCCTGAACCAACAGGTGGTGACCTACTTGGACAGCACTCTGCCACCCCAGTTAGAAGATCCGCTAGACTTTTGGGCAGCCAAACTGAATGTGTGGCCGCAACTTGCCGAGTTTGCAGTGGAGAAGCTGTCCTGCCCAGCCAGTAGTGTGGCATCAGAGCGGGTATTCAGAGCGGCAGGGGCCATCGTTACCCCAAGGAGAACCCGCTTGTCCACGGGAAATGTGGAACGACTGACCTTTGTCAAGATGAATCAGGCGTGGATCGGCCAGGATTTCCACACACCAATGCCTTAGGCGTCAGACTACATCAGCCATGACGCCTCACCCAAACTGTGAAAAATGAGTCTGGGTTCAAACTACCTGCCTCAGCCACTATTCTGATGCCGCCACCCGCCTGATGCCACACATCTGCTGACAGTTTCTCCATCTGCCACCAAACATCTTTACCAGGGACTTTGCCACCCACCTCCACACTCTGTCATTGTGGCACTCTATGACCTCATGCTGCTGCTGCCGTGCCCTCCACACTGTGTCATTGTGCCACTCTGTGGCCTACTCCTGTTTTTGCCACCTCCAGAATGTCATTGTGCCACTCTGTGACCTCATGCTGCTTTGGCTGCCGCCGTCACCTCCACACCCTGTCATTGTGCCACTCTCTGATCTCATGCTGCTGCTGCCATCACCTCCACTCTCTGTCATTGTGCCTCTCTGTGGTCTACTCCTGTTTTGCCACCTCCAGAATGTCATTGTGCCACTGCCCGACCTCATGCTGCTGCTGTGGCTGCTGCCGTGCCCTCCACACTCTGTCATTGTGCCACTGTCTGACCTCATGCTGCTGCTGTGGCTGCTGCCATGCCCTCCACACTGTGTCATTGTGCCACTCTCTGACCTCATGCTGCTGCTGCCGTCACCTCCACTCTCTGTCATTGTGCCACTCTGTGGCCTACTACTGTTTTTCCACCTCCAGAATGTCATTGTGCCACTGTCTGACCTCATGCTTCTGCTGTGGCTGCTGCCGTGACCTACACACTCTGTCATTGTGCCACTCTGTGGCCTACTCCTGTTTTTGCCACCTCCAGAATGTCATTGTGCCACTCTCTGACCTCATGCTGCTGTGGCTGTTGCCGTCACCTCCACACTCTGTCACTGATGTTGCCAACTGATCTCTAAGCTTGTTTTTTTCCAGCTTTCGCTGCCATGACTTTATCAGGCAACATTCCCGCTTCAGTTTTTTGGTCAGTTTTGTGCCCAGGGAATTTTATAGTGAAACGATTCTAAGAGCGGCGGCAGTCATGTGCGTGTCATACTAAAACACAACATTGTATGAAGACCAAACCAAGCTCCCTCTTCATATTTAAGCATGGCACAACGTTCTACAGCACCCTGCAGGCTCTATGCAGCCTGGAAATAGCTGTTTTTTAATGCGATTCGTCCCGAAGCAATTCGGACCGAAACTAATTTTGTCGGAAAATTCGGCGAAGTCACTGAATCCCCCATCTCTAATTATGATGCTCATAGAGGGTTTTTATTTTTTTTTTCAAATTCAAGAACAATTTTATTGAATAATAAAATTATGAAGAAAAGTGATGCATATGGTATACAGGAATGAGGGAAATGGAAAATCATATACATCAAGGTATAAGTCGTGCGGAGGTTTCCACACATCAAGAACATAAATTCAAGATACCAGTAATACAACCATTGTACCATGCTAACAAAGATACAGGAAAATAGAGGGGATTTAAACATGGATCATATTGTAACAGAATATAGGATTATTGCACCGATACAAAATCAAATAACAATAATTTTTGAGTAATCAGATGGTTTTAGATGCTATATAATGTCGTCTCACCTCATACATATTCCGGACATCTTCTTCCTGTTCTCTTCACCCAACAGCTGCCCATTTGGACCATTTGCCCAGGGATTTCCCCTTTTCACTGTGGCCAGCACCTTCAGTCAGCCTACCTGATACTGAATTTAGTACTCCAGATACGTCTCATCTTGCTACCATTATACCTTAGATGTCACTTGATAAAGGCATGTTTTCCGACATTATATGGCATCTAAAACCATCTAATTACTCAAAAATTATTGTTATTTGATTTTGTATTGGTGCAATAATCCTATATTCTGTGAACATAATGATCCATGTTTAATAAAACCCCCTCTATAAGCATCATAATTGGTATGACACAGATACAATCTTTATTGGATATTCTGACCCTAGCAGTCATTTCCACTAGAGCACCTATTTTACCCCTTTTTCTAGAGGTGTGCTTGACCATCTACAATTTGTAACTTTAAAAAACAGATTTTCCTATAAGAGATGGAAATTTAAGACTTTTATGAGTTATGAAGTGTGCCATGACATATCGCCACAGATTGAACTTGTGAGCATAAACAGAATACCAATGTCTTGGTGGTCAAGATCCTTACATATGAAAACCACATCACAGGCTCATGCATACCTAGGGCTTCAAAATGTATAGCATTTCCATAGAACCAGTTGATTCAAAGGGCCACATGTATGAAAACAGTCTAGGTCTAAAACTCACTTTGTTGCCCATAGCAACCAATCAGAGTGTCCCTCTCATTTTTCCAGAGCAATATATGAAATGAAAGGTGTGCTCTGATTGGTTGCGATGGGCAACAAAGTGAGTTTTAGACCTAGACTGTTTTCATACATTTGGCTCAAAATGTTTTTCTATTTTCATCTTAGTTGTTTAGAAATATTAATGTAGCCATTGGATGCTGTGAGTATAATTAATATTTAGATTATTGAAAATGTGTCCAGTATATTTCATAACATGACAAGATAATAAAAGTACATGAATAAACAAGTGGCATTCTGTCTTTAATCAACTAATTAGTTTTAAAGGGTGCATATAAATGTTAATGGTAAATGTTAAATAAAAACGCATAATAAATAAGGCTAAATATCACTGGCTTATAGTTTGATACATCAAAAACAAAATCAAAGTAAGGAATGAAATAGGTTCTAATAACCTCATGACATATTTCCTTCCTTATGAAAATTATGCACAGCAGTTTATTACTTTGTACTTCTCAAATTAATTTTACTTATAAGATATGCACAGACCCTAAACAGTCTTGTCTCACTTAGATAAGTTATGAAGGGACTCTTTGTGACACCATGTATTTCTTTTATTAGGCAATTTTCTGTTTTAAGAGACTGCCTTGTAGTAAAACATGATTTGGGAGAAAACAAATTACCTTCATTAGTATAGTATAGGCCCAAAACAAGAAGTACACACATTAAAGACCACATGGTCTGAACAGAGACTCAGTCTATAACAAATTTGACACAGAAAGTAGGACCAATTCCACATATGGTTTCTTACACAACATTATTTTTTTTACATTTGTTTTCCTTCTTGGTGTTTTTATTACATATTTGCATCTTTTTTTTTCCACTAACTTACATAGAGATAAAAGATAGTGTCTTAAAGGTACTGCTATATCTAAAGGTAATATTGCTAAATTGTGTTATGCCTTGTGTAGGGGTAGTTTAGAACTTCTGTCTTTGATTTTCAAATTCTTGTGCAGAATCATCAAAGCTGCTGCTAAAATCTTTGTAAATTCCATTGTTCATATTTGTTTTTCCACTATAGGCAAAAGGCATGGCATTCAGTCAAAAATAATCACACAGTAAAAAATGCCCTTTTTTGCCTCTCATGTTTAACTAATCTTGTTTTGGTGATTTCAGCGAGACTACTGCAGAAATATGATAA
The DNA here is from genome assembly GCA_025379985.1 of Phyllomedusa bahiana. NCBI lineage: Eukaryota > Metazoa > Chordata > Amphibia > Anura > Hylidae > Phyllomedusa > Phyllomedusa bahiana. Next base: position 2,685 of record JAODAL010065443.1, on the reverse strand, counting down.
ACTGTATTCTCATTTCTTTCTTTTTCAGGTGCTGTCATTTCTTCTCATATTATGACCACTAGGAAAAAATAAATCACTCCTTGCTGATAATCCTAAGGTGTGACTGTTGAAAAAAATATTTTCCAGTCTACCACTACCATTAGGATTTTCTTTTATGAATTCGATACATTCTGTAAAGAAAAACAGAATACAGTTCTTTGAATGCATACAGGGATCAGGAAAAAAATCTCTAAGCCATTTAGAATGTATTTCAGTAAAATAGAAAAACAGTGACATCCAGTGTCAGAATTTGTTAATAGACTCTTCTGTGAACGTATCCACAAAAATCAGAAATGAAATGTATTATCAAATGTAAGAATACAAAAATATTTGATTTGATCCTTCAATTTAAGTTAAAACTAACACTTAAGCTTTTCTACAGATGTTATATATTCTGGTTATGATGGATTTAGTTAAATTCAGCAATCCCACTATGTCTACACATAAACAGGAAATAGTTCTGGTACCCTTTGTTGAAAGAAAGAAGAAATGCTATAGAAATATTCATAAATACTTGCCACTGATGTAAATGATACAAATCATAGGTAAATATGTACCTAAAGATGTTCCTGTGACAAAGATGTAGTGACTTGACCCAATGAGACAGACCAGAGGGGGCAAGTTACAGGCAAATAGGCACTTTATCATCTTATTATAACTAGAGATGGGCGAATTGATTCTAACGAAGTGGAATTCGTTTAGAATTTCAGGAAAACTTCGGTCCGGAACGAAGTCTAACTTTGGGGAACTTCGGGTGAATGAAGTGTGCTTTTGATTGATAAAATGGCTGCAAGCACATGGCGCTACAGGGGGCAAAGCACTATGGGAGGAAGAAGTGCATATCCTGCAGGGACATGTGCAGAGGTGAAGCCAATCAGAAAACCGGCGGGATTCTGTGACGTCACCGCACTATATAAGTCCGGGCGCGACGCCGGGAGCCACACTCCTCTCACTGTGTCATCAGGAAGGTGCTGCCGCGGCTGATAGCTCTTACTGAAGAATTGATTTTTATATAGCGATTTCTGTGGGGTGTCTCAGCTTGTCTCAGAGACTGTTCTCTTAATGTTCTATTTCTAATTTTTTGGGGTATTGGATCTGAAAGCCATTGTGCGTCCACTGCAGCTGCATATACCTTCAATATCCAAGTGGGGTCTAAGCCAGTTCCTGTTGTATTCATTTAAAGAAACAGCGTTTTTACAATACAAATACCACTTCATTTTTGGCTGCTCAATTCTATTGCGCAATTTATATCCAGGGGTTAATTAAGCGTTGTTTTGCTGGTGTGCTGACCCCAAGAAACCGTCTTTTTCAACGGCAAAATATATCATTTTTCCTGTAGCCTAATTCACAAGCAAAGGTTTTAATTACAACTGTATCTCTTTTTGTGTGCGTAGAAAAAAACGCAATTGTAACATGTACAAAGCTACTATTTTGTGCGGCTCAATTCTTTGGCGCAATTTACATCCAGGGGTTAATTAAGCGTTGTTTTGCTGGTGTGCTGACAAAAATAAACCGTCTTTTTCAACGCCAAATATATACATTTTTCCTGTAGCCGAATTCACAAGCAAAGGTTAATTTAAACTGTATCTCTTGTTGTGTGGCGTAGAAAATACGCAATTTTTAACACGCTACAAAACTACTATTTTGTGCGGCTCAATTCTTTTGCGCAACTTACATCCAGGGGTTAATTAAGCGTTGTTTTGCTGGTGTGCTGACAAAAATAAACCGTCCTTTTCAACGCCAAAATATATAAATTTTTCCCGTAGCCTTATTCACAAGCAAAGGTTAATTACAACTGTATTCTTGTTGTGTGGCGTAGAAACACGCAATTGTAAAAAAGCTACAAAGCTATTATTTTGTGCGGGTCAATTCTTTGGCCCCCAATTTACATCCAGGGGTTAATTAAGCGTTGTTTTGCTGTGTGCTGACAAAAATATCCGTCTTTTTCAACGCCAAAATATATAAATTTTTCCTGTAGCCTAATTCATGTCCGAAGGTTATTAAGCCTGTTTGTGCTTTTACATTTAGTTTAAAACACACAGTGTTTTTTTAAAAGACACATACAGTAAATTTTTCCTGGCCATTTGTGGAGCGCAAATTTTATCCAAGGGTTTCCCAAGCTTGTTACTGGGTTCATTTTTGGGGTCAAAAAGGGTGATATTTATCATATACAGATATCATCATCAAAACAGTGTCTGTACATTTTAGAACAAAAACAGTATGTCAGACAGAGAGGTGGCAGGCTCTGCACCTGCGATAGGCAATGGCACAAACATTCCTGGAACAGGCCCAGGTCGCAGCACCGCAAGGGGACGTCGCAGCAGGGGTCACTCGGTGAGGCCACAACTGCCGCTGTCATCTAGCGGCCGTGTGTTGTTCAGCAACCCAAGGGTTCTTGATTGGTTGACTAGGTCATCCTCTTCCCCCCAGATGACATCTGACAACCCCAGCCAAGAGTCAGTGGGAACTCAGACACAACCATTAGTTGGCATGGCCCGGGAGCGGGTCAGCGGCCCTCACCTGTTCCCCATCACGCCTCTGTCCCAATCCGGTTCCCTCAGCCAAAGATTACTATGTGGGTTGGGGTCAGCGCCACATAGACAAGGATGAACAATTTGAGGAGGGGGAGTCACGCTACTTGCAGCG
>JAODAL010065442.1:0-18229 GCA_025379985.1 Phyllomedusa bahiana | reverse complement strand
ATTTATGTAAATGGCCATGTTTGTGGTCCCCTTGGTTGCCCCGGCCTTTTTCAGTTTGCCCAAAAATTTTAATGGGTTTGAGATCGGGGGGCTTTGTGATGGCCCTTAAAATTTTAATGTGGTTTTCTTTAAAAGCCACTTTGAAACCGTTTGTCGTATGCTTCAGGTCATTGTCCATTTGGAAGACCCTTTCCACCCAAGGTTTAATTACTGGCGATGTCTTGAGATGTTGCATCATTTTTGCCAATAATCTTCTTTCCTCATGATGCCATTTTTTTTTGTGAAGGCACGTCCCTCATGCAGCAAAAAAACCCCCACAACATGATGCTGCCTCCTGTGTTTCACAGTTGGGTGGTTTTTTTTTGGCTTAAAAGTTTCCCCCCTTTTCCTAAAAACAAACCCAAAGGTATTATGGCAAACAGTTCATTTTTAGCTTCATCAGACCCCCAGGAAAAGTCTCAGAAATGTAGGGCTTTGTTTTGTGTGCATTTACAAAAATTAAATTTGGGTCTTGTGTTTCTTCTGGAGTAATGGCCCTTTTCTGGCAGAGTGGCTTTCACCCATGTTTACACAGTACTTTTTCACTGGAAATGACACATCTTCCAGCTTTCCACTTCTTAAAAAAGGGCTTTTGCTTTTTTTTTTGGGTTGATATGAATGTCGGGCCAAAGCACGTTATTTGGAAAAGAACCATTCCTTTCTGGGGTATAAAGCTGAACATTCCCCATCTTGTTTTTACTGCAATTTTAAATTTTTTTTAAGATGAGCGAGGCATTGGTATCTTGAAATTTGAAACAAGAAGGATCCCGCGTGGGCAAACCCCAATTTCTTCTGATATCTGGTTGATTTCTTTAGATTTCCCATGACATACACATAAACAGTGTGTTTCTGGTGTGCAATAAAAAAAATAATTTCCCCACTGTGTATCTAAAATTAACTCAGATGTTTCCATAGGGCCAATCAAAAAGATTCTATGACAATCTATGGGGTGTCCCAAATTATTTTAAAGGCACAGTAATCCCAATGTATGTAAAATTTTTACTTTTAGAAAGTAATAAAATGCCTTTTTAAAATTTCTCTCTCTCTTCATTTTCGGCATTTGGAAAAAAAATAAAACATTTTTTGGGTTCCCAATTTATTAAAATGGGTAAGGTTTTTTCTGATTTATGTCAAAAAAGTGAGAAAAACATGATTGTGTCTTTGTAGTGTATGTAAAATTCTGGGTTTTAAAGTATATGAAGTACATTTGGGGACCAAAAGCATAATATGGTTACAGAATTGAAGGTTTAGGATCTGTAATATACTGTGTTAATAGCTTTAACAAGTAAAAATAATAAATTAAAAAGACCCCTTTTATAATCATAGCAAAGTTTTATATATTGGTGTATTAGTGGTGCAGTTATGAACCACAGCGGTTTATACTCTAAATTTTCATAATATAGGTATCTAATGTGCCAAGCAAAAGGGTTTAAAAATTTTTAAATTTTTTGATTTTCAGTTATATTCACCTTCCACTACAATACTATCTCTTGGTTCATATACATAATTTGACCTGCGCTATTTAATTATGCTTAGTTAGCAGATTCTTGTTCACCGTAACTCCATTGATATTGTTTTGCTCCTAAAAATGTAAATTAAAATTTTTATTATTTTGTAAATCAACCTTTGGCTTTCAACGCTGCCTGAATCCTTTTGGGCATGCAAATCAGATTCAAGCATGTCTCAGAAGAGATTGCTTATGTGCAGTGTGTCTTCTACATGTACTCTTTCCCAATGTTGGTGCATTATGTCAAATTGGATACAGTTTTTTCTGTCAACCCTAGCCACGAAGAAGTTCAAAATTAGTTGAGTATGGGGATCTGTGGGTGGTTAAATCCATCAACTCCTTACTATATTTGTCATTAATATCACCTTCTTTGCTTAATCTCAACATATTGCTTTTGTGTCAATTGTGTCCGCTGGAACGACTATGTCCTTTTTTTCACTTTACCCATGAGTAACTGGAGCTGTACAAAGTATCCTTGCAGCACAGCTAACAAGGTTTATGAAGCTCTGTGTGATTGAGACCACAATGATCCTGTCAAGTATCCAACAGCGTTGGCTGTTGAAACAACCTCATTTGTGTCTGTTCAGGCTTTTCTCCACGAATCTTGACAGTTTTGTCAATTTCTTAATCCATTAGCCCCCCCTTTTCATGGTTTTCTCTCAGATCCGTGTTGCACTGTTAGAGCCAGTCTATTGACTTCAAACATCATCTCTTCATATCTAATAGTTTCAATCTTCTGCTGTCCACTTTGTTATTTTTTGCTAACTTCGGTGCCACACTTCTTTGGAATAATGTTAGATGTTTGGCTTATTCAATATTTGTCAGGTCACATTCAGGCTTTGGATAATGAAATGGACGGATCTTCGATTTCATATTATTCCAGCTGATCAGGGCCTCACAGGATTACAGTTTGACAATTTTTCTTGGCTGAAAGTGGATGCTATTGATGAGCTGGATGATGCGGTTCTTTTTCTTCATGGTTGCTATCTCAATTGGAATCAGTGACCTTATAACTTGCCCCCACCCCCACCCCCCCCCCCCCCCCCCCCCCCCACCTCCTCCACTCTGAGATTAAAACCTAATAACACAATGAGCTATTAGGAATGTGAGAAAGGTTGCCATTTGTAGTATATCAAAGAGAAAAAAACTACTATGTTCACCTTGTACAAAACATACACAGGTAACAAATGCAGTTGCAGGACAAGAATCTGCATAACGAAGCATATGCTAAATAGTTGCAATTCAAATTTAAGTTTGAGATAGGCAAGATGATTGTCTATAAAATGATGGGAGTCTTATGTTATAGCTGTAGTGGATGGTGAAATCTGGAGTCTGAAAGTCAAAAGTTCAAAGCATTGTTACCCTTTTGCTCAAGTATACCACTTTGGAGGTGGTATACCTGTTTCAGCTGTTGTAAGGGATCTGTCAGGGGCGCATGAACAGACACAGACAGCGTGAGGCCCCATGTCACTGAATTCCCAACCAGGTCCCTGCCTTTTAGGGGTGCCGATCATCCTTAATAGGTCGGCCCCAACCAGAAGACTGAGAGACAATATAGAGAATAGCGTGAAAACACAAAGACGCAGACAAACAATACAAAAACAATAAGGAATGTCCAAGCAAGGCCAAGTCGGTAACTGTCTAGGGAACCGAGGGCTACAAGTCATGAGCGCAGAAGAATAAACGTGATAACAAGAGGAGTAAGTTAACAGGAAGACACAACGAATACAAGAAGGGCGAGTGATAGGCAGAAACAAGACCAATATAACAGGCAAGGGAGAAGAGACAGAAGAACCCTTAAAACCTTCCTGGAGAACTAAGGACAAAGGCAATAGGAGGAAGAAAAGGAAGACCAGATAGGAAGGTAGGCTGTCAACTCACCAGTGAGCAAGGAGCAAGTTAACCCCTGGAGTGCGGATGATTTCTGGCCCGGGCGGTCGGCCAGGAATCAATCAAGATAGCAGGGAGAAACTCCCAGTTCACACTAGTTAACAAAAAATAGGGACACTATGTCAAAAACCACGGCTTACGTCGCAGCGCCGTGGCGGCGACCAAGAAAACTCAAAGTGGGTTCTTTCTGGCGGGGACATGATCATGACTGTACCCCCCTCTTTATGAGGGGCCACGGACCTTCAACAGAACCTCTATGTTAGCAGGAATGGACTTGGTGAACTATTTTCCATTTTCCAGCTTGGGGGCATGTTTTGCAGATAGTGACTCGGAGAGGACATATTTTGGTCTGGTTTGGTGGTTTTTACTAGGTGTTTTTGATTTTTAGTTGGGCGTTTTTTGAGTATTATGAATCATAGCCCAGACTTTGACACAGTCGATTTACGGCGGGTTTCTATTTTAGTTTCATCACCCGTAGTGGCGGAATACCGTGAAGGGGAACCATCGTCACGCAAAAGCGGGCCAGCTTGGGAGGAGCAGGAACTTTGTGAACTGGTAGTTGAGGACAACTAAGAACTGAAGGCAAGGTGGTGACAAATACTCCCGAGAAAGAATATTTTCAGGTTTTCAATTGACGATGCACACGATTCTCGTTCCGGGGAAGACGACGTTGAGCTTTGCCACCCGGAGTGAGGTTTTTGGGACAAACATCGGGTTGGTGTGGAGGCAGATGTTCCCAAACAATATCCAATCAAAAACGCTTAGAATTACATTCCGTAATATCATGAGCATTAATATACATACACACCAAGGGATGCACTATTCTTCGAATGAGACCACATGATTTCACCCCATTTGATCAAATAGGTAGGCTCCTCAGTTGAACCAACGGATTATGGAGGCGGGAGCCAGGGCATCCATGAATATCTCTGCAGAGAGTTTCTCCCATGCAAAAAAGGAAGTTTTTCTGTATAGCGAACTCCAAACATTCAAAGTGACTCTCAGCAGTACGAAATTTTTTCTTCCTCCGTTTAGATGAGGTAGAATCTACACCTGAACACCATAGAAGGGAGAACACAAAGAGAAACAAGTTCAAACCAAGGCTTTAGCAACAGCCATACTGATGAAATTAGCAGCAGCACCCGAGTCAATCATGTGCACGGACAAGCACAAAGTCTTGGAGGCTAGAATAAGGTAAGGGCAGAAAAAACTTGTTTTAGAGTTAGGATAACTGCCGGTACCTTGAGACTCGAGTTATCTTCTGGAAATTGTGCAGCGATTCGGTGTTTCCTTGGGTAAGTTAGGGCTCTAATTGGCACAGCTTTAGCAGTTTCTCACGGAATGGTCAGGCTTCCCGTCAATAAAAGCAACAAGGCGTTCTCCAATCCGGTGTTTCCTGGGTGGCAGCAAGAACTTAAGTCCCCAACACCATGGGTTCTATCTCCAGAAGGACTGAGAGGGTAGAATGGGATGAGAAGAATCTCAAAGGAGAAAGAAGCAGGTTTTAACAAGGAAAGCCCTGACTTGTAGCTAACAGGTCAAACTCCTTGCTTTTCCCTGCGTCTTCCATAGTCTTCTGTCAATAGTCACAGCTAGAGTCATAAAGTCACTCAGGGGTCTAGGATGGATGGCTGCTCGAGCATAGCATCCTTCACGCATCAGGTTCAGTCTTGTCTGAAAAGGGTCTTCAGAGATTGGTCAGACCACCCGGTAATCGTACATCATGGCGGATAACCTCGGAAAAAAGTAATCTTTGGGCTGCGCGGTGGCCTTGCTGAATAGATAGCAAATGAGTCTCGCCCATGCTCACACGGTGGTGGGTTATCATAAACCTGTCCTTAAAGTCCCAAAAAAATATGTCCTTAGATCTACACTCTGGGGCTTCAGAGGGTATCGCTAATGCCCAATCCTGTGGTTGGGCCCTGGCGGGACGAGACAACAAACAACTGCCTACTTTCCTCAGCCTCAGCGGGAAAAATAGTTGAAGCGAAAAAATAATTAACCATGATTCCCTAAAGGTTCGGAACCTGTCCAGGATTTCTTCAAAGCTGGTCAGGAAGAAGCATCTTAGACTTATAAAGTATGCTAGGTTCACAAAAACAGGGGCAGTAGGGACAAGACGGGGAGGGCAAGTCAGGTACAGGGTTAGATTATGGCATCCAGGACGCTGTGAGACTTGTATTAATAAGCCCGCCCATGCACTGAAGCTGAGTTGTCATACTCATCAAGCGGTCAGTGACGACAGTCGGTACTCATATTGAACCGGCGAGGAGAGTCGATCGGTGTAAGGCCTGTTATAATGTATAAGGCATCCATCAGGGGCGCCTATGAACCGACACAGACAGCGTGAGGCCCGCCGCGTACACTGGTGATCCCAACCCCTAGTTCTCCCTGCCTTTTGGGAGTGCACCGACTCCTTAATAGGTCTGGCCCAACCAGAAGACTGAGCACTCATGCTGAATAATGTGAGAACACAGACACAGACAAACAATACAAACCAATAAGGGATGGTAAAGCAAGCCAAGTCTGGTAAAGGGGTAACTATCTGGGAACGCAGTAACAAAGTCAGAAGGCAAAAGGTAAATAACGTGAAACAAGCCAGAGTAAGATACCAGGGAGGCACAGGAATAAAGATGGCGGCTAGTGATAGGCATGAATCAGGACCAGCTAATAACAGGCAAGGAGAAGAGGGACAGAAGACCCTGTAAGATACCTTCCAGGAGAACTAAGGACACAAGGCAACAATAGGACGGAAGAAAAACGGAAGGACCAGATAGGAAGGAAGTGCTGTTCAATCACCCAGGAGCAAGAGCCAGTTAACCCCTGGAGTGCTGGATGATTCCTGGCCTCCGGGGTCGGCCAGGAATCATTCAAGATAGCAGGAAGAGAAAAAACCCAGTCACAACTTGTAAACAAAAAGTAGACACTATTGTCAAAAACCACGGCTTACGTCGCATACGGCGGGCCGGTGGGACCAGATGTCAATCTGGGGGTTCTTCTGGCATGATCATGACAGCTGTAATGTGCCTAGAAATGCTGTAGCGAAGCTATAAATATGTAGCTTTGCTACAGTTCTAGTGCACCCTGCTGCCCGAGATCAGGCGCACAACAGAACGCCGCAGGCACTATGTAATGCGTCCGAGAGTGGCGTGCTGGAGATTTAAAAATGTATGAACGGGGCTGTGTCTGATATCGGGCTGAAAAGACACCATATATCTGGTGCAGCCCCGTTAATACATGTCGCCCTAATGGTCTAATTGGCTCTAATGTGAAAAAACAAGTAGCTAGTTCTGTTTTACATTGATAGAAAGTTCATTTTTTTGTATGAAAAATGATATGATGTGGAATAATAAACTTTTGTACAGGATTTTATATTTTTTGTTTTTCTAGGTAAAATCCTACGAAGTATATATTTTTATACTTTTAGATTGTAAGTTAATTTTCACGCCTCGAAACGTATGTCAGTGGGTCAGTAGGTAAGGATTTTGCAATCTGTATAAACTTTTAATCAAAATTTTTTTTGTTGTTGAACTTTTTAGATATTTTGTTTCTCCTATATTAAACAAATTTTAAACAGATGTTTAAACAGATATGTTTAAACAGAATGTTTATCACAGTGGGGACCTGAGGTTCACAAGAAAGATCCACTATGATAGGTTTATATTCAGTAAGATTGTGTGTGTTTAACAGCTTTTATTTAATTTCTAGCCTGATGTGATGTATTTGTAATTAATGGTACTCCTACAATAAGTTTCTAACTACCTGATCGAAAACAGGATTTATCATAGATACTGTATTGGTTTTATAATTTTTTTATCTAATTTGATATTAATTTTATATTATTTATTTATATATTATTATTATTATTATTATTATTATTATTATTATTATTTTTTATTTTTATAGTTTGTTTATTTTGGTTTTATTTGGGGGAGAATTGGTATTTTTTGCCTATTAAAAAGATTGATTCGTCTACGACAAATCTGCTCTCAGCCTTGCCACTTTGAATTTGGCATGGATTAGTATAACATTTTTGGGCCACATTCTGTTGAGCAACATTCACAAATGTGTCTAATTGTATGAAGGTGGAGCTCCCTAATAATTGGTGCAGACAAAAGAATTGAGCATGTCAGAGTGTCACAAAATTTTGCCGCACGACCTTTCATACATGTTGGTCGGTTTTGTTTCCCCAGAAAACGGGTGCACCCGGTTCTACACCCCCCAAAAGGTTTTTAAAGCTTTTGTATTTTATAATGTTTATGTGAGAACTTGCTTTTTCTGTATTAGTTATCTGTGTAGTTTTCTGTAATCCTCATTTTGCATCATGTTGGGTTGTTATTTTGGGGCCTCTGAACCAATTAACAGTTTTCCCTAAAGTTATGGTCAAAATATACAATGGGTTAAACAAAAATTTTGTCACGGTTTGGGGATAGGGGATCCTCGGCCCCCGCAAGCGAGGTTTAAGACCCCAGGGGCGGAACAAAGAGGTCCGGTTTTTTCCCCAGAGCCCCCCGCAAAGCAGGTGGACTTGCTGGGCGGGAGTCTTCCAGGTCGCTACCCCTGATTTATTTCTTGTGGGGCGCCGGGTGTGGTGGTACAAAAAACGTCAGGCAGGCTGTGTTAGGGAAGGGAGAAGGTCAAAACCGGGCTATGGTTCGAGTGTGGGCGGGAAGGTCAGGGCAGGGGGCAAGATTGTGTCGAAGGGGAGGCAAGGTTCGGTACACGGTAACAGAAAAAAAGGTTAGAAAAGCTTTCTCAATGGCTAAGGGCATAAAAATCTGGCGAGGTCCTAGGAAGAGGCTGGCTTAAATGGGGCAGTGACCCCCAATAACCAATTTCCGGTGGGACTGGCCCCTTTAAATTTAACACTGCCCGGGGCGCGCAGCCCCAGGGGCGGGGAGGTGCACCGGGACGAGGCTGCATCAGGAGGTGGTGGGTAAGTGACTTGTGGGACAGGGGGGGGGAAAAAAGTGTGCCTGCGACCCCCATGTGGGTGCCCGGCGCTGCAGGGGGGCACAGATGTGCCTGGCCCCGGAAGAGGGCGCAGGGGATCCGTGACACAATGATCATTCCAGACTCAATTAACATTGTATGTTGAGGGACCACTATAATAAGCAAGCAATATAAGTGACTCTGATAAACCAAAAAGCTTTAACAAGGTAATACATATCGATATGTTTTACGATCTGCAAGGTCCTTTGCCTTTCCTCAGCCAGGCTCATGGTTTGGTTTGCTGTCTGAACTCACTGTTTCATCCAGCAAAGCAATGCTTAATTCCTGGGCTCTTAACATTCTCCATCTGAGGCTCATGATCCATCCTGTGCAGCTATAAAACCCAGCAACTTCCACCAGTCACTGCCTGAATATTGTGCAGAGTTCTAGGGTCCTTCAGTGTTAGCACTCAAACCCTCTGAGCTCCATGTTCCTGTTCCCAACCTATTTGAGCCACCTGTTTGCTTTGAATCTCGGCCTGTCTCTTGGTTCACGTCTCAGCTTCTATTCTTTGGATTATATGCTTCCACGTCTGCTGTTCTCCTGTTGTCTGTTTCCAAGTTCGCTGGTGTCTGCTGTCTGGTTCTAAGCTCACTGGCATGCACTTCTGCTGTCATAGTTTCCTCTGCTTGTTTCCCTGCTTATGTCCTTTGGCTGGTGTACTGCCATTCAGTTCCAAGCCAGCTGGCATCTGCCATCCGGTTCCAAGCCCGCTGGTTTCTGCTGTCCAGTTCTAAGCATGCACTTCTGCGACCTTAGTTTCCTCCACTGGTTTCTCAGCTTCTGTCCTTCAGATTATATGCCTGTGTTCCACGTCTGCTGTTGTCCTGCTTTCCAGTTCCGAGCCTCTTATGTCCTGCTGTCCGGTTCCAAGCCTACTGGTGTCTGCTATCTGGTTCCAACCATGCTGGTGTCTGTTGTCTGGCTCATGCATGCACTTCTGCTGTCTTGGTTTCCTCGCCTCTAATGTTCCTGGCTGCTTTTGGTAGGCGACTGCATGTCATGGTCCTAAGGATTCACATTCCATTCACAAGAGATGTTTCAGAGACTGCCAGTACACCTGTTTGCCTGACTTTTTACTAAATAACATCTTCTAAAACGTGATAATACATATTAAATTAGACTCTGCTTTATGTGTTTTGGTTGCTGCAGTAGGTTTGGTTTTTATATGAACTTTTCTAGTACCATTGGAGCAGCGTTCATATAGACAGCCATGTTAAAGTTTTGACAATATAGTACATGCACGTAAAACTTTGTAGAAGAAAATTTCTGGAAAAGCATCAATGAGTCCAAATCAATGACATTTTGATTTTCTGGACCAGAAAGCACATTTACATAGAAAAGGTCTCATATGGAAAAATAAGACCCAGTGACATTTATTAGGTTTTTACTTCTATTATTTCTGGCTATGACATACATAAATAAATATACATCTTGTGATAGAACAATAGCTTGCAAATTCCTGTATTAAAAATAGCATTCCTCTGCTTTGTGCCGTCAAGGTGGATTTTACCTTTATCTTTTACTATTGTGGTATTTATTAGACCTGACTAATAGACTCTTGAATATGTGGAGGGAGATATGTTTCTCCTTATGGTTTGATTATAGGACAATTATTTCAAATTAATGCATTTACTTTTTTATCTGTTTAGCTAGTCAGCCCAAGGAAAGGACGTTATGAAACAAACAGGGCACAGTGGTTTTGGTGCTACACCTTAGTAATCCACCATGGGCATCACAGTCAATGGAAAATGTATTCTTGTGCAGATTAGTCTACTTATTGTAGTGGATCCTCTGGACCACCACAAGCGATGGTAAAAGCCACGCCAGGGAGCGGAATCTAAGTAGGTCCGGTTTTCACCAGAGCCCGCCGCAAAGCAGGATAGACTTGTTGCGGTGGGAGTCTACCAGGTCGCTACCCCTGACGTGACTTGCTTGTGGTGGCAGCCGAGGTGTGGCGTGGTACAAAATTGTGAAGCAGGCTCATAGTCGGGGAAAGGCAGAAAGGTCAGGACAGGCGGCAGAGGTTCGTGGTCGAGGGACAGAGGCAAACGGTACGGTACACGGTAAAGGCAAAATACACTTATGGAACGCTTCCTTTCAAGGCACAGGGCACTATCGATTCGTCAAGGGTAATGGGAAAGGGCAGGACTTAAATAGGATCAGCGTCCGATGAAAACCAATCATCGGCGCGCTGTCCCTTTTAACTTGGCTGCAGTACCGCGCACGCGCCCGGCCAGCAACAGGAGTGCCCGCCCGGCTGGGAAAAGGAGTGCGGCGAGGTAAGTGTCGAACCGAGCTGCGAGCGCGCCCACAGCCCGAGGGGTGCAGGTGTGCCCGCGACCCGACACGGGGAACGCGGGGAGACCTGTAACGCTTATTATTGTACCAACTCTAAATGTATAGATGTTTGTATTAAGATACAGTTTTGGTGTAATTAAAGTGTAATTTTCACAGACTTCTGACATATAGTGACATGTCAGAAGTTTTGATTGGTAGGAATCTGGAGATCGCTAAAACAATGAGACAGAATTGCCCTGCTGAGCTCTATCCCCTTTATTTCCCCTTTATGGATTCATAACAAATCTAAGGGCAACATGTATGAAACTTGGCACCGACACGCCAGTTCTAAATACATATAGAGGAGTGTAGACTATGACATGAAAGAGAATATGTATGAAAGAGTGTTATGAGCCAAACTTTGTCTCAACCATGATCTGGAGTAGTATGGTAGTTTTTCTTCAGACTTTGGTGCATTCTTGGTGCATTACAAAGTGTCGTGTCTAGTGCAGACTGTGACAAGTTAAGTAATACGACTATTCATACATCTGTCAGAGAGGGAAACAACAGTTTTTTGTCTCAAAGTAGGCCAGAAAACTGGTGCAGACTCGTTCGTACATGTCGCCCTAAGGCTTTCTATAAATCTGTACATTACTGACTAAGTTCTTCATTAAATCCAAGTGGAGTCGATGAGATCTGATTAGCACTTCTGCCCATTCATTGATTGGTAGTCATTTCAATAGCTGGACCTCCAACTTATTGCAAAGTGAAGATTAAAGAAAATTACTAATTCGGATAAAACAAGTCCTTACATATAACATTAGAAAGAGCTGCTGGAAGCTGGAATCAATATCTATGTTGGGGACAGAAGCTTCTTTGGGTCATGGACTTTATACACAATGTACCAGAAAAAAGAAAATAGGGCCCTCACCTGTGCTTAAAGTGAATGTGTCATCCAAGATGACTTATTGTTTATCTCACGTTTTTATGTTAAACAAATTTTTTAAGAATTTTTGGTTATATTTTTTTAAAATTTTACATATAACTTTCAATATTTTTTAATAATTCTTAAGTCTTGCAGTTTTCACTTTGGCCACTAAGCCTAATAATAATATTTTAACATTTCCTGTTCCGTAAAGAAAGATTCTCAGTTGTCTGCTCATTATCAGCACAAAGAGGGTCAAACTGAAAAGAGATACCAGTGTGAATAGATAACACAGGATCCACCAGTCACAAGAGGAGATAGTCACAGTTCACCCTTTCACCTCCCTGCACACTGATTTCTTCTCAGGTCACAGAGCATGACTAGAAAACTCTCCTATAGAAGTCAATGGGACTGAGTCAGTCTTAAGTCTCCTATGTGCATGAAGCTACTGTAAAGCATCTCTCTGACTGTTAAAGCGGTGCAAACAAGACCTAGTGGCCAAAGTGAAAACTGCAAGACTTAATTATTACAAAATATTGAAAGTGATATGGAAAATTAAAAAAAACCCAAAAAATTCCTAAAAAATGTGTTTAACATAAAAACGGGACTTAAACAATGACTAATTTTTGATGACAAATTCCCTTTAAAGAAGCAGTACATGACATGTAGTACCGTACTATAAAAATGATAGGTACACCTAAAAGGACACTCACATTGAGGCTTAGAGCAGCATTTGAAATGCCAGTTAGCGATATGTACTGTAAATGCCATTTAAAGAATATACTTGTATGTTTTTTTTTAGATTTGAGTGCACATACTTAATGCCTGTTCTGCATGGAAGCAATAACTATCTTCTGTAGCTGGAGAATCCTGCTAAACTTTTCACCAGCACCACAGTTTTATGCCTTACTTTTATTTTATGGCATTTTTAATATTTACCTTGCACAATTTTGGTTGAAAATTCATCTTTCCTGCAAACATTATGGATTTCCCTTCTAAGATAAGCAGTTCTCATTATGTAAACATATTCATGCTTGTATCCTGGGGCAAGTACCTTTTGGCCTGTGCTGACAAATTTACCTAACATTTTCTTATCTTTATGCTGATTTAGCTGCTTACTTTGCAGATAACACACATTGGCTTAGTTTGTGTGATATTTTCTGATTATTGCTATTATGCACTTTGCAAGGTACCCCATACAAAGACAGGGTATTAATATTTGAAGTAAGATATATGAGTTTTCTAATAAAAATGCAGACTTCAGAGTAGATTATGTGGAATATTGTATTGCAACCATACGGCTATTGACCATAAATACCTGGATTTGATTTTGTACATTAATAGACATCACCAGTTTGAAGTGTGAGGCAGTGGTATTATCAGGAACAGTCTAATGGGAGACATCTGGACACAGATTGACCTTGACCAAACACTTGAGATTATTAGCATTATCATGTTTAAATTGGAATGTTTGAAGACAAAGATAAGAAACAAGATTACAGGCTATATCACAGTAATTGACATGGAACTACATTGTAATGTACCTCCCTTGATCCAGAACTTTAGTGGGTATTCCCACCCATTAAGAGGCGTCCAAACAGTATGTAGATACCAAACTAAGTGTTCTTACTGTAAAGTGCTGTAATCGGCGTAGAACTCACAGGGCTGGCATAGGCATCCATACCTTAGGGTAGACACTGCAGTCAGGGTATTGTTGTCTCTGTCACCACAGTACTTCTCTCTCACAGCTAGACTAATACCCTGTTTCCCTGAAAATAAGACATCCCCCCTAAAATAAGACTGCATTTTTTTTATGCAATTCAGAGTTTGGCTGCTTCTGCAGATGTTTGTGATGAAATCACTACAGAATATTAATACATGTTGATTTTTTGTTCAACAATAAATGTGAATTCTTGTTCACTGTCTTATTTTCGGGGAAACAGGGTATAGAGGCACTTTAGATAACTATTGCCCTCTATGTTACCTACCATATACTTCCCTAACTTTCAGTGAACCATTCTCCCCTGAAGAATTCTCATCTACTTGAGGAAGAAATGTGTCGGAAGTCATTAAGGATCACCGTAGGGATCGCTTCGGTTAAGGTTCGGCTATGGAGAAATCGCACTGCTTTTGATAGCAAAGATTTAACATAGGGTTATGATAGGGATTTATATTCTCAATCTTGTATATTTTAGTTCTATTGTGGAAGTTTCTGCTAATCATGTTTTTTATTTTGGAGATATGCCGCCTAATCTACAGTATTATTAGCTTTTTAAACATTTAGTAGTGCTGCAAATGTAACATTCTTAAATGGCTGAGGAAAAAGTATGTTTCAATAAGTTGCTTCACTGCCAGTAAAAATGTTTATTTGCATTGTGGAACCATTCTTTGGGGGATTTGGTAGGATCCTGTATTTACCTTTTTGTCATTTTGTTTCTCCATCCACTTGTAAGATGTCTTCCAGTACACTGACCACTCCATTGCAAACACAACAACATATCAGCAGCACTCCACAAATGCTTAGAGACAGTCAAAGTGAATATATGAACTATTTTAAAGTGCATTATTGCTACGTTTTGGATACATGAAAATTTGAGGTTCTTTGCGCACCTTTTTGATCAAAACTAAGAGGGCCCATCAGCCACTGTGAGATGACCTCAGTTCAGATGGGGACCTACACTAACATATGACCTCACTTGGTGCCCACTCAGTCCTCCATACTTTTAGGGAATGATGGTGCCAGGTACACTCTGCTCTAATTAAAGACAGTCTGTGTGGATGGGTGGAGTGCACGACCAAAATGGAGGCTGCCATTCCCCCAAGTAAACATTCCAAGAATAAAAATTGATTGGTATTTCCACACAGACTGTCTTTAATCAGAGCAGAGTGTAGTTGGCACCATCATTCCCTAAAAGTATGGAGACCTGAGTGGGCACCAAGTAAGGTGAGATGTTAGTGTAAGTCCCCATCTGAACTGAGGTCCCCTTGTCGTGGTGGATGGGCTCTCGCAGTTTTGATAAAAAATGTGCGTCAAGAACCTCAAATATTCATGTATCCAAAAAGTAGCAGAAATGCATTTTAAAATAAAATGGTTCATATATTCACTTATCTTACAGTTTGTAGCGTGCTGCTGATATGTTGTTGTGTTTGCATTGTTTGATGCCACAACAGCCTACACCTACATAATTTTCTTTATAATTGTTTTGGATCTGCTGATCAAGGTTTATGTTTGGACTGGCCACTTCATTATCGGAGAGGATCAATCAGGGGATAATCTAGGTCGTGGTTGGAACAAGCATAAAGAAAAGTGTAGTATCTTGTTTGGATCACAAGATAAATATTTTTTAGTCTTTTTGAAACCTAAAGTTGTAGAAAGCTCCTAAATTTGAGGACTGTAAAATGAAGACCCTAACTGTGTATGAGAATTCATCCTTGTTGGCTTTGTACTTTGATAGCAGGCACATTACAACTGAATTGTTGCATACATACTTTACAAGATTCTCATTTAATATCAGTTATAGTGTGATAGGTAAGATTCTTGCACTGTGTTTGATACAAAATAATAGAATTATAGTGAAGTAGGGCCAGGGTGGGAAAAATAGAGAAAAAGTAATATTTACCTTCTCTTCCCCCTTCGCTACTGCTCTAAAGCTCCATGGAATCGCTCTTCTTCACTTCTGGGTTATTGTCCTGATACACATTAGAGATTGGTTCTCCATAGTAAATGAATGGAGGGAAAGCTTCTCCTATGTATTGGGATGAGAACCTGGAACAGATTCTGGGGATCTCCAGAGCTACAGCAATAGGGGAATGGGAAGTAAGTACTCCTTTCTTTTTAATTTTCCCCCACCCAGTCCTTATTTCACTATAATTTTATCAAACAAGACAACCCCATATGCTCCTAGGCAATATTACTATTGTTGGGTTCACTAGATTAACCAGACTTGCTACTCTACAACAAACCTTGATCTTGGTTTTAAATGGTGTGGCCAGTAGCATTCTGATTAAAAAAGATATAGAATTGTAACTACTGTCTGTAGGATGAAAAGTGACATTACTTATTCCAAGAAATTCTCCTCAAAAGCAAAGATCTTGACTAGTGTTGAGCGATTTTTATCGACAAAGTTGAAATCGGCAAGGTTTTTTATGGTGATCGAAATTTCCAGATCATGCGATAATTAAGGTTAAAATCTGTGCATCATCTATTAAGATCGCCCCTTTTTCGGTGCTTCCTGTAATTTGGCGGCCCACAAATGAGATTACAAAATAGGCAGGGTAGATGTGTGGCGACTCATGAGGGTGTTATGGTTGCGTTTGGGCCCGGAAAATCCATGACCTCGTTTTAATAGAACAGCTTTTCCCTTTTTTCGCTTCGTGTTCTCAGCGTCTCATAGGGATAGGACCTGCGTCTCCCTTGGGGCCCAAAAAGCTCAGCAAAATTATTCTATTTCTGACAGAGAAACCCTCTTTTTGCTGTGATCCTTCCCAATTTAGAAGATTGAGATTTGAAGATTTTTAGTAGTTTAGCTAGAAAATTTTTAAAAAAGCCATTCCCGCTGTAAATTCCCGGCGGTGGGGGCGGGGGGGGGGGGGGGGGGCCCCGGGGAAAAAGAAAAGCTCTATCTTTTAAGAAACTGGAAAAAGTTCCCCAAAGACTTGGTAGAATTGTAGTGGAATATCTTTTTATTAACATTTTTGTATTGAAATTTTCCCTGGATTTTGGGCACCCGAACATATTGGAAAAACAAAATTTCCTTAGTAACTGGGGTTTCCTTTTTTAGCTGCAAAATCCACTTTTTTTATCAGTATACATTTAGATAGGTGTTCAATTTTAAAACCCTTTACACCTGTACTGTTGATAACCCCCTTGCATTTAAAAATTTACAAACCAGCAATCTTGTAGTCCAAGGTTGTTTGTTCCAAAAAATACGGTATCGTACAAAACATCACAGTTACGGTTTTTTTTGCCCTTTGCGCCCCCAGCACGTTCATTGCGCAGACTAGGTAAATCTTAAAAAAAAATTTTATTTTACCCACGGGTAAATTTTGAAAGGTGAAAAAAAATACCGTTTATTATAAAAAACTAACAGTTTTCGTGTTTTTTGATTTTTTTCGCACCCGCATGTTCTTGCGAGCTTTACGTAAATCTTAAAACAGCAATTCCTATTCACCAATGTGAATTGAAAGGGGCAAAAAATCCCGTTTTTATATCAAACATACATTTTAGTGTTTTTTGATTTTGCGCCCCCGCATGTTCATTGACCCCAAAAATCTAGGAAAAATCTTAAAAAGAAATTCTATTTTCCCCACAGTGAATTAAAAGGTGAAAAAAATACCGTTTATTATCCCAAAAACATAAGAACGTGTTTTTGGATTTTTTCCCCGTCCGTTTGTTGATAGACACCTTGCGTTAAATTTTAATCCAGCAATTTTTTTTTGATTAAAGGGATCTGAAATAGCTGTGATTGCCTCTTTTAAAAAGAGCTTTTCCAAAAATATTTCCCTCCCCTTTCAAATTTTATATTTTTGAAAGGGCGAAAAGCAGGTGGGAAAAGAGCAAAGAGGGGGGCACATGGAGGTAGAGGTACGAAGAGAAGGTGCTCCCTTCCAGTGCTGGGGACAACACGCATGCCCCGGATCGTCAGTGCAGGACCCTCAGGCCTGTCATCGCTGGGTCAGGGCCCTTGAATCAAAAAACGAACACCGCCAAACTGTCCTTCGGGTTAATGCAACTTGATCTAGCATTTACTCCTGTCCTCGCAGCCGGTCACAAAAAGTCGTCATCGCCTCATAGCATCCGTCCAACATGACAGCCCAAAAAGTCAACTCGTGTACCCACCCCTTGGATAACCATTTTCTGAAGACCTCTTTTATTCAAAATCGGTTTGGGGGCAGAAGGATGTTAAAAAAATCAAGAGGATGATTTGTCTGCTCTGACGCCCAGTTACTGATGCCCTCAGGGAGGTGAAAGGAAGCCGGTCAATCGGCAAAAAAACCCGGGGGGGTCGGCAAAGCCCTTTCAGTGCCCCCGCTTGTAGCCCGCGCTTCTGGAGCAAAAAGTCAGGCGACCAAGTCACGTGGTTTATGATGATATGAGCCATTGCGGATCCCTCCTGGTCTTTTCCCCAGAATTTGCTTGCGGCGCTTCTCGTGGATGGGGGGGGAAAATGATGGGGGGAGTGTCAATAGGGTCCCCCCACAAAAAGGGAGAGGGCGGTCGCAGAAGCCGCTGTATGATTCCCCCCACGGCAGCGCAAACCCCCCTCCTCGTTATCGCCGTCAAAAAAAGGTCCGGACCCTCAAGCCCCGATTCACCCGCGATTTTATGCCCCCTTTGCCGTAAACGCATAAATAGAGGCAAGAACCTTTAAATGGTTAACCACCACCCAAAATGTTGTCACATGCGGAATGCATGAGTTTAAAAGGAGGGAACACTTGGCCAAAAAAAAGGCAACCCACGCCCGGGCCCCCAACCCTGTCACACCCCCTTTCCGCCCCCCCTCCTCTCCGCCCCACCAAGTGTTCCTCACTGCCCAGTCTTCAGATCTGTCAGGGATCAGCCCCGCTTTAGCCTCCACCCACGCCCCCTACCCCGA
>JAODAL010065441.1:0-18229 GCA_025379985.1 Phyllomedusa bahiana | reverse complement strand
CATTTTCATTGCTGCTATAATATACTGCAATACTTCTGCATTGCAGTATACTATGCCTGCTAGTGTAATACTTAGACAGTCCATCATATCTTTGTTAGGCCCATGGCTGCCATTGCAGCTCAATCAGTACCTATCATTCATATTGCAGGGGCACCAATGAGCTTGTAGAAGGAGTCTCTTTCCTCAGTAAAACCAATTAGATGCTGCTGTTGCTTTTGACTGCAGCATCTAAGTGGTAAAATGATTGGAATTTGAGGTTTGCACATGACCCTGTTCACTGCCAACAAATACTCCATCTACCCGCCCTAAAGTCCAACCACTTCCTAACCCTCTAAATGTTCTCCTTAATAAAACAATACATTGCAGTTGGAAACGGCCACAGCAGCCGTTTTATTAATCATACAAAACATGTATAAATATTTGTGCATATTGTGCAAACAACCAACCCAAGAAAAACATTCAACCAACCACCAACCATAACATATTTGAAGAATTGGGGCCTCGGTCCTTGGAGCCCCCTACACGGTCTGGTGACTCCAATTTCCATTGTCATTACCCTTAGCCGTCAACCCCAGCTCAAGGGCACCAACAGCCACCCTTGGTGGCCGCTATATCACCTGGCTCTCAGAGACTCCACCATGAAAGAGCCCCACCTTCGCCAGACCGACCACATGTACCACCATTTGATTGGAGAGCCATAACCATCTATGACTCCCCCCACCATTTATCCAGCTCCAAGGACCCCAACTGCCCATCGGCTACCATGACAGCAAACAACCACCAGACACTCCAACCTAACATAACCGCTAACCCCAACATCGTTCCATAGGGAGGAAGGATGGGACTCGTCTTCTGCCTGGGCGTGTCTGCTACCTGTCTACATTGGGAGGACTTATAAAGCCCTCCCGCAGCCCACGGCCAATTGTGGTACACAATATTATGCGGGTGGTACGTACCCCTACTCCCTGCTCCATATCCGGCCCCCGTCCTATCCCAGCCATTAGAGCAGGAACTTTGCTGTCTAAAGACCCACTCGCTCCAGCCGGCAGGGGATAACTTTGTAAGACTTGTTCTAGAGTGCTAGGAAAACACAATGCTTTAAAATAAGGCCCTTTAATGGAATTTGTACATAGGCATGTTGGTGGTCATTGATGCATTAAAGGGGTTGTCTCACTACATTGATTCATCTCACCTCAGTCCTCTTTTATTGGTTTTATTTTGAATTCTGGGACGTGTTTACTGGCTTCCTCTAGGCTGCAGTAGAAGCCAGGTCTGTAGCTATAGCAACCAGCGCTGACAGCCTATCAGGAGAGATTGAACACGTCTGTACTAAGCGACCTGAGAGCTGAAGCAGCCCCCTACAAGGGGGGGATATCTAGGAATAGGTAGGACACTGTTAATGGACACATATTACAAAGTGACTTGTTTTTTCAAGATCTTTAACATAAAAAGCAGCAATCCTTGTAGTGAGACAATCCCTTTAATATCTCTTGCCTACAACTATACGACTCACTATCTTTTTAACAGAGGCCTTCATGTCCCCATTCCTGAGGCTGTAGATGAAGGGATTGAACAATGGAGCTATGAAGGCATAGAGAGCAGATATCAACCTGTCTTGATCCATCGAGTAACTGGACTTGGGCCTAAAATACATAAATATAGCAGAACCATAAAACAAAGTCACAACGATCAGGTGCGAGGAGCAGGTGGAGAAGGCTTTCTTCCTCCCTGATGTTGACTTGATGTTCAGGATGGTTGTGATGATGTGCGTGTAGGAGATGATGGTTAATATGAAGGAACTGACGATGACACAACCACAGGCCACAAGGAGGACAATCTCATTGACCTCCGTGGCCGTACAGGCCAGCTGCATTACCGGTGGGATGTCACAGAAGAAATGATTGATGCTATTATCTTCACAGAAGGACAAGCTAAAAGTTAGAATGGTATGTATCAAGGAGTTTATAGCGCCGCCGATCCATGAGACGGCTACAAGCTGCAGGCAAGTTCTTTTATTCATAATGGTCCCATATAACAGAGGGTGGCATATGGCATTATAGCGATCATACGCCATCACCGCTAGCAGGTAGCACTCCACTCCACCCAGGAGCAAAAAACAGTACATCTGTATGGCGCAGCCTGAGAACGAGATGGTCTTATGGGCTGATAGGAAGTTGGACATCATTTTGGGCACAGTGACCGAAATGTAACACATCTCCAGGAAGGATAAATTGGCGAGAAAGAAGTACATTGGGGTGTGAAGAGATGGAGTAAGCCTGTAGGCAAAGACTATGGATATATTACCCATCATTGTGGAGACATAGATGAGTAAGAACGTGGAAAACAATAAGTGCTGGAAAACCGGAGCTCCAGAAAATCCCAGCAGGACAAAATCTTTGATCGTAGTTTGGTTCTTTCTGTACATCATATCCTTTGAATCTGAGGATTAGACAGAGAAATTTTGTTTAGAGGGGTTGTCTCACCATGCTGTTTCGCAGAGCCACAGACAGCTTCGGACTAACACTTCCTGGTCAGGCTATGGGTGGTTCTGCAGCAGTGATTTGGCATCTCAGCTCAGCTATTCATAGCTAAGCCTGTTACAATGACATGAAGGCAGGAGGTTTGTAAACTGTAGTGCACAAGGCTGAAAAGCTCTAAAGGGTTAAAACTGGTCATTAAAAGGGGTTGTCTCACTAAATTGATTCATCTTACCTCAGACCTGTTTTCTTGGTTTCAGTTTGAATTCAGGGGCATGTTTACTGGCTTCTACTAGGCTGTAGTAGAAGCCAGGTCTGTAGCTATAGCGACCAGTGCTGGCAGCCTATCAGGAGGGATCAAACAGGTCTGTAGCTATAGTGACCTGAGGAGCTGATGCAGATCACACAAGAGGGGATATCTAGGAATAGGTAGGACACTGCTAATGGACATATATTGCAAAGTGACTCGTTTTTGCAACATATTTAACATAAAAAGCAGCAGTCCTTGTAGTGAGACAACCCCTTTAACTTAAAAGAGTTTTCTCACCATGTTGTATCACAGACTCACAGGCAGCTTCAGACTCTCACTTCCTGGTAAGGTTGTGGGTGGTTCTATAGCAGTGATTGGCATATCAGCTTTGCTTTTCCTAGTTGATTCTGTTAGAATTACATGACTGTTGTAGGTATGCGAATTGCCGTGTACAAGGTTACAGATCTTTAAGGCTTAAAACTTGTCACTACCGTTGGTAAATACTGTGCTAGAGATAAGACTAAGCAGGGAGTGACTCACCATGGTCAGAGAGGGCTGCTTAGAGCAACGACACTGGAGAGAGAGCCGAGAGAGGTGGTTGGTAACCTAGAGAAACTTGTGTACACTAGTAGAAGATACAATCTCCTCCATCTGCTGAACAAAGCAAAATCAGAACAGCGTGGCATTTGGTAATAGTTTTGATTTACTTTTGCCTAAATGTTTAATTCTAATCATTGTGGTGAGAAAACCCCTTTAAAGGCATTGTCTGGTTTGGAAAGCACTTTTGCAAGTACTCTTTAAGGTAGAACTCAGTAAATAGAGTCAGGGATCTGGAACAGAGATCAACTACAAAGAGTGTCTATGGAGGACTTTAAGGGGTTGTCTCACTAGATTGATTCATCTTACCTCAATCCTGTTTTCTTGGTTTCATTTTGAATTCAGGGCTTCCACTAGGCTGCAGTAGAAGCCAGGTCTGTAGCTATAGCAACCAGTGATGGCAGCCTATCAGGAGAGATCAAACAGCTCTGTAGCTATAGTGACCTGAGGAGCTGATGCAGCCCATACAAGAGGGGATATCTCAGAATAGGTAGGAGACTGGTAATGGACATATATTGCAAAGTGACTTGTTTTTGCAAGATCTTAAACATAAAAAGCAGCAATCCTTGTAGTGAGACAACCCCTTTAACTCATCTGTACATTACATGGATAGCTGTTGACTTCAGTAAGCACTGAGTATTGCTCCAGTTACCTTCTGGTGGCACTGCAGTAAAATTATACTCTACTGATTATAGTTCATTGCTACAGGTCCATGTAAGGGAACACTCTATAATAGTGAGACCCTTCTAATAAAACGGGTTTATCCACCATATTGTTATTGCAGCTATTATTAAAAAAGCTCATGATTGCAGTTTTATGTGTTTTTTGATTCCTATATTGAAATGAATACCTGTACTTGTATGGCAATATATGATACACAAAGCACAAACACATCATCCCAGAGGGTGTTGTTATAATTTTTTGCTTTTAGTCCTTTTCTACTCTGCATGCTCTTCTATAGGTTAGTTCCTGTGCATTCAGGGCTCATGGACACAGATGCTTTCAAGATCTTTGGCACAGAGGTAGATGTATTCTCCTTTTAACCACCAAGAACATGGAGCCCTACGAAGGGCACCACTCGGAGGCAAGTAGCGTAGACCAGGAGTACAGTCCATGCACACTAAATAGCTATATTGATGTGTCCGTTGATTTTGATACCCTGCCATCAATAATTCCATAGCTTTCTTATGTATAGCACAGTAGCATGGCTCTATGAGGGGCAGGGGGAAGAGGTAGCATTCGCCACTGGGCCCTAGAGTGTAAGTGGACCCAAAGTCCCCTTTGCCACATAAGCAGACACTAGTATTATAAATAGCACTAAATATGGGGTCCTTTTATCTTTTATAGATTTTGTATTGGGGTCTAAGAGTTACACCTCTGTTATTGTAAAAGGCCTGCGGCCGCATGGTCACTTAAGGAGTGAATGGGGGCAGTGGTAACACCAGAGCCTCTATGGCTGTAGATAAGAGTACTGGTCATTTTTTTTTTTGCTATTCTGGCCTGTAGATGGAATTCCTAAAGCCCCAGAGAACCCATTTCAACCAAATTGGCCAAAGTGCTGATTGGTTAGTAGGAAACAGCATATGATGAACATTCTTCACCTATGTGTGATCCCATAAATTAGGTGCAGTTTACAGCCCCATTCATACAAAAATCGGCTCCTATTTTAATGCATCCATCCCAATGTGTACCAGATCCCATATTTGTACTTCTAGAAACCAAATCTACTCTTATGTCCCATTGTTATTCAGCCATTGTCCTGGTCATTTATGCTCAATTCCTTTTGTTGCTTTTGCCATTCATTTAATTTACTTGAAGCAGTAAGGTATGGCAGAAAGGGCCTCTATGATGCAATGTGGAAATACAACCCTACTAACCTGCAAATAGAATAGTCTTCTAATGACACAGACTGCAAAGAAAAAAAGTAGAATTAGTTACAAAAAATACGATCTAATAAATGTAAAGCCATTAATAAGAACTGAGCAGGAGCGAGAACCGTCTGCCATATTTCTGTGTCTTTCACAAATATAGGGAATTTTATTTTTGATTTTGTCTAATAGACATGATAATGTACAATGGTTGTAATTATCTACATGGAACATTCTCTGTTGGGCTAATAACCCGCACTGAATACGAAATCATTGCAATGCATATAGGGAGTGTTAGGATTTAGGAGACCTTCGTGTAGCATGGCTGGATTAGCGGCTAGACAATGTAAGCTATTTTCCAGGTCTTTGTGGATATTGGAGGATGGTGTAAGCATAGATTTGTACAAAGATAAAAAAAGACAATTATAATGAACAAGAGATGGCTTTGCTTAAACACATTGGGCCACATGTATGAACCTGTTTAGGGCTAAAACTCACTCTTTTGCCCATAGTAACCTATGGGCAAAAAAGTGAGTTTTACACCTAAACAGGTTCATACATGTGGCCCATTGAGTCATTGCTAAATTATATAGGAACAAGTGATAAAAACAGCATTTAGGATACATATAATAAATGTACATATAACAACAATGGGCCAATGAAGATGTTGATGATAGCATAACCATAACTCTAACCCAAAAACCCTAAAAACCTAACCCTAATGCACTAACCCTAACCCCAACAATCCTAATCCACTAACCTTACTAACCCTTACACTAATGCTATAACCCTAACAACTTATCTGTTCTAACAATAATGCACTAACAATCCTAGTCCACTAACTGTAGCCCTACTAACCCTAACACTAATGTACTAATCCTAACAAGCTAACTTTCTAACACTAATGTACTAACCCTATCAACAATCCTAATCCACTAACTGTAACTAACCCTAACACTAATGTGCTAACCCTAGCACCCTAACCTTAGCCCTTCTAACTCTAATGCAGTAATTCTAACCATACTAACCCCAACACTAGTATTCCAACTCCATACTAACCCCAACAATCCTAATCCAATTCTAACCTTACTAAATCTAACACTAATGTACTAACCCTAACAACCTAGCTGTTCTAACACTAATGTACTAACCCTAACAACAATCCTAATCCACTAACTGTAACTAACCCTAACACTGATGTACTAACTCTAGCACCCTAACCTTAGCCCTTCTAACTCTAATGCACTAATTCTAACCCTACTAACCCCAACACTAGTATTCCAACCCTAACAATCTAACCCCAACCCTTCTGACCCTAATGTACTTACCTTAAGTATCCTACTCTACTAACTCTAACACCATAATACTAATGTACTAAACCTACTTCCATAACCATTCTAATCTTTTTGCACTAACCCTAACTCTACTAACCCTAACTTAATAATTCTAACATTCCTACTCTATTAACCGTAACCTAAGCACCTTAACAACCCTGTCTTACTAACCTTTATAATACTAACCCTAACAACTTACCCTAACCCTTCTAACCCTAATGCACTAACCATAGCCCCAATAATCCTAACAAACTAATCCTAACCTGTATTAATCCTAACACCCAAACCCTACCAACTCTCCCTCGAGACAAGTAGCAGGGGTGAATCCCTACGAAGTAAGAGATCACTTTATGGTGATGTATGGTGGAATCTATATTTTTGCACAGGACTGCTACATGTTAGGGTCTCAAAAACAGCTCTGCAATATCTGTAAACATCTGTTGCTTGGAGATTTTGTTGCGTACGTTTTTGCAAATACAGCAATATTGTGTTGCATGGAAATATTCACTCAGATGCATTTAAGCCCCTTTCATAAATTTGTTCTTTAATCTGTAACAAATTATCTTCACTTGTTCTTCTGTACGTAAAAGCACAAATGTAGCGGAACTGAATGCGAAGTGTATCAGGTCCTATGCTGAATGTGGTAACTCACTTGAGATAACGGCACTCCTGCTTGCAGTCCTAAGGAAAATGATAGATAATTACTCAGCACAATGACAACCTCAGCTCTACAGCATCTATATATCTGGTATATAAGTGTACAACAAGCTGAGCAGCTAGCAGTCCCCAAAACACATAATAAAACAGGATATAGAGAGATTTCAGGAACTCAAGGACTCACCTCCACTACCTTCATAGTTTGTTAGAAAGGAATCATGTTCAATGCATCTTCATTGTGGAGGTCAGGGTGGAGATATAGCTTTACCTATAATGCTGGTGACATGGAATAGACGAGTATGGAAGAACCATCATGTGACCGACATTATTAAATCATGTCTTTAATTACCTCAGTGACTGACGATGTAATCCTCACGGGGGTCCGTGGATGCCCAGAAGGCTAATTACTTGCAGAAAAACAGGGGAACATTATAGAAAGTTCTTGAGTATACAGATGGGTTACTTGTTGCCTACTGCTTCATTCTGCAACTTAGTGAAAATAAGTTATTTTCATAATCTTTTTTTTCAGTTTACTTATTAGAAAAAATTACAGAGAAATGTGTTAAAGGTAAAGCTACTCAACTCTGCCCTAACACTAACCATACCCATTCCTCTCCATTCGACCACTGTCATGTTTACCCACTGCCTACCCATTGGCACTTTTCATCCCTCCACTTCCTCTCCTTACAGCATTCACCTACAATACTACCCAGCCTTCCTGCCCAGTGTCCTAACCATTGCTGGAACCATAGTATAGTTCATGTGCATGCTAGCTTCCCACCTCTTGAAGAGCCAGTGAGGGTTAAAGTCCCACTTCCCTAACAATGCCCTTTTGCCATCTGCTATTTGCCCAATCAATATGGTTCTAGGTTCCTATTTTGTGTAACGGTGTTCGATTAATCTTTTTATTCTGTTTCTAAGCTATCTTGTTCCTTGACCTCATCCAACCATCTTCTCCTTGTCCTGATCATCCAACAAGTACATCAATCTCTGCTTGCCCTGACCTTGGCCTGTCCACATTATTGACTGAAATCCACATAATCTAACCTCTGCCTGTCTGACTGATCTGTATTCTCCATTGGTACTGACTTTGATTCATCAGCTTCTGCTAATAGAGAATACACTGAGGGTAGCGACCTAGGGGCTCTTGCAGAAATTTACAGGTGCCTATAGAGGGGCTCTGCAGTTTAGCATGTGGTTAAATACAAGGGGCTCACATAAGGACTTATACCAGTTTGCTTAGGCTGTGAATCCCGCTAACATTCCCTTGCTTGAAGCCTGGTGCCTATAACCTCGTTACTAAACTATTCCTACAGTGGACCCATCATGATCAGCTCTTATAGAGGCTTCCAGAGTTGTCTTAACAGCACTATGGGCCCCTGGGAATAGCAGTGTAGTGGGCTCTGCCCAAACACTTGACATTATACCTGACCATGCCTCTAACCACCGCCAAGCACACCAATATCATCAGGCCACCTTTATTGGGACACATCGCTGATGTCTTGTAGGCAGTCTTCAGCCTATAAAACTAACTTGCATTTCAGGAAACCAATGGCTTCCTGCTCCAAAATAGATTTTAAGTGTTTGCAAATCCTAAGAACACCCAAAAAGTTAAAGACTCAGCTCCTACCCAGGGATACAGAGCATATGTCCAGGATTCCTGAGCTATACTTTCACGACCTGGGGCCCCTGTGTTTGTGGGGCTGCCGGGCAACTGCCTAGTATGTCCAATGGAAAAGATGGCCCTGGAGCTATATGAGCTCTTCGCTCAAAAGGATAACAGTGGTAAAATTGTATTTTAAGGGCGATATGTATGATTTTTGGCACCCAGGCACGATTTTTTTTTGTGTGCATTAGTAGCGTAAAATGTGTCTGAATCTATGAACCTGTTCTACTGCGGGTCATAGATTTAGCACTTTCTAGCTACTAAACGACAATTCTGACTCAAGTAAACCACTTTTAAAGTGCTCTACCTGTTCCAGCAGTAATGTGCCTGGATTTGCCATACTAAAGATATAAATGTGTAGCTTTTCACAGTTGTAGTGCGACACACCTCCAGCACACCCCCCGATCTCAGGCACATTACAAAATGCCGCGGGCGCTTTGTAATGCGTCTAATATTGGAGTGCACCTGATTAAAAATATAGCAAACAGCACTGCGCCAGTTTTTGGGCTGAAAAGACACCGGACGTCTGGCGCAGCCCCGTTCATACATGTCGCCCTAAGTGTTTTTCTCTTCTTTTACTCAAATAAGACTTTTCTGTGGCAGGTAGCCAGATACTGCTTTCACAACTTCATTCTTGTTTCATCAGCATCTGTTGCGATTGAACTTCACAACTCTTCAACGCTCTGTGACTTCATTCAACTAATTGCCAATATGCATCAAAGCTCCTCTGTCTCTTATCCCTTCTTTCAGAAAAAATATGTTTTTGCTGTTACTTCTATAACTTCAAAATATCAAGAGGCTTTTTATGGTGACAGCTGTCAGCATAAGCAACAAAACTAGAAGGAACATTTTTTTAAAGATTTCTTTCTGAGTTTGGCCAAAATGTCCAGAGAAAGAAATGCATCATGTACCGTGGCCATGCAAAGTATTTTGTTATTGCTTCCACCCACAAATTACAAATATAGACCATGTGTGCAAGTTAGAACAGCAATGTTATATACAAACTAACCCCACTGTACCCCAGAGAGCAAACCCGCTATATGGTGGGTAGCAAAAGTCTTTCTGTCCTTTGAACTGTTTTTAATTTTGAAACATTCCTGCCATAAACTGAAATTTATTTTATCGATTTTCTATGTGATAGAGCAACACAAAGCAGCAACTATTTGTGATGTGTAAGGGCGTGTCCCCACGGCACGGGTTTGCGGCCGATTCTTCAGACGGTTTTCGGTTTTGAAAACCATCTGAAAAAATGGCCGCAAACTTTTCAATGGACTGATATGGAAAACCCGTGCAGCGGTCCCAACTGCACGGCTTTTCCTCCCGGCGGTTTTTCAGACCGCCGGCAGTCCGAAAAACATAGAACATTCTTCCATCCGGTTTCTGTTTCGGACGGAATATGAACGTCTGTGGGAAGGGGGAGGGCTTTTCTCCGCAAACCGCGGAGAAAAGCCGTCCTCCAGCGGCCGTGTGCACGGCAAGAAAACAGGACAAATACCGGTCGGATAAACCAACCGGTATTTGTCCTGTGCCATGTGAACGCACCCTAAAGAAAATAATAGGTGCTTTTCAAAATTTTTGAAAATTAAAAAACTGAAAGATTCATGTGTATTCAACCCCCCTAAATCAATACTTTGTAGGACCATCTTTAGCTGCAATGACAGCTTCAATCTGTTGGGGAATGTCTCCACCAGCTTTGCACATCTAGAGGCTGGAATTTTCACCCATTCTTCTTTGCACAATAGCTCTAGCTCAGTCAGATTGATTAACAAATGTTTGTGAACAGCAATCTCCAAGTTCTGTCACAGATTCTCAAAGATATTTAGGTCTGGACTTTGACTGGGCCATTGTAACACATGAATATGCTTTGATGTCAACCACTCCATTGTAGCTTTGGCTGTATGTTTAGGGACGTACTGCTGGAAGGTGAACCTACGCCCCAGTCTCAGGTCTTCTGCAGCCTCTGACAGGTTTTCTTCCAGCATTGCCCTGTATTTAGCTTCATCCTTCTTCCCATTAACTTAGAGCAGCTTCCCAGTTATTGCTGAAGCAAAAGCTCCCCCCAGCATGGTGCTGCCACCACTATGCTTCATGTTGGGGATTCTGTGTTCATAGTGATGGGTAGTGTTGGCTTTCCTCCACACATAGAGTTTAGCATTTAGTCCAAAAAGTTACGTTTTTGTCTCATTTGACTAGAACCCCTTCTTCCACATGTTTGCTGTGTCCCCTACATAACTTTCTGCAAACTGCAGCTGGAACTTTTTGTGGCTTGCTTTCAAAAAGGCTATCTTCTTGCCACTCTTCTATAAAGACTAGATTTGTAGGGTACATGACTAATAGTAGTCCCTTGGACAGATTCTCCCGCATGAACTGTGGATCTCTGCAGCTCCTCCAGAGTGACCCTGGACTTCTTGGCTACTTCTATAATAAGTGTACTCATTGTCTTGGCTGTCATGGTAGGTTAGCAGTTGTGCCATGATGTTCAGAGCTTGGGCTATTTTTTTTAAACATAACAACGCAATACACTTTGTCACAACTTTATCCCTGAGCTGTCTCCTGTGTTCCTTGGTATACATTATGCTGTTTGTTCACTAATTTTATCTAACAAACTTCTGAAGCTTTTACAAAACAGTTATAGTTATATTGAGAATATATTACATACAAATGTAATGTATTTACTAATCAGGTGACTTCTAAGGGCAAATGGTGACCCTGGATCTTATTTAGGGATATCAGAGTACAGGGGGCAGAATTCATATGCACGCCACAAACTTAACTTTTTTTATTTTGTAAAAATTTTGGAAAGAGGCAATCTTTTTCTTTATACTTCTAAATACTTGCTCTTTGTATTGCCTATCCTAAATTATCAAAAAAAACTTTAAAATTTTAAAACTTTTTAAAAATTAGAAAATGATTCAAGGACTAGAAGACTTTTGCAACCCAATGTAATTTTTAAACCCTGTGTCAGGGTGGGCCTGCTACCCCCGCCCCGGGTTGCGGCACACCCGGGGGTCCCCGCACGAGGGCCCCCCGCCGCCCGCAGGTCGGGCGGGGGGTAAGAGGGGCGAATTGATTCTAACAAATTGGAATTGTTTAGAATTTCGGGAAAACTTGGGGTTGGGAACGAAGTGAATTTTGGGGGTTTTTCGGGTAAACGAATGTGCTTTTGATTGAAAAAGGGCTGCGGGCACATGGCCTACTGGGGAAAAAGCACCCTGGGGGAAAAGGGGGCATAGCCTGCATCATGGCAGGATAAGTCAATAAAACCCGGGCGGGATTCTGGATCCCGCCTTATAACCGGGCACACGCGGGGCTCAAAACCGCTCTCACGTACTGATTAGGGAAGTGCTCCGCGGCTGCTTTATAGTGATACTAAAGAACTATTTTTCAACGCGTTTTTTTGTGGGGGTTTTCAGCTTGTTCGAACGTTTCCCTTTAATGTTCTATTCTGTTTTTTTGGTGTATGGCTGAAGCCCATGTGCGTCCATGCGCTGCATATAATTTTTAAATGCTATCTGCCACAGACATTGAATTCAAAAGGTGATCAAACCCTGTTCCGTTGTATTTATTTTAAAAAAAAGCTTTTTACAATACAAATACCCCTTCATTTTTGGCTGCCAAAACTTTTTGGGAATTTTCACCCGGGGTTAAATTTAAACGTTGTTCTGCGCTGTGGGGACTAAAAAAAACGTTTATTTTCCCCCCAAAAATAAATTTTTCCTGTGAAATTACAAGCAAGGTTAAATTTCAATTTTTTCTCTTGTTTTTTAGCGTAAAATCCGCCATTTTAACCCTACAAACCATTTTGGTTGAAAAAATTCTTTTGGCAATTTACATCCAGGGGGTTTAATTTAAGCGTTTTTCTTGTTTTGGTGACTAAAGTAAACCCTTTTTTCACCGCCCAAAAAAAAACTTTTTCCGAAACATAATTCACAAGTGAATGTTAATTCAAATTTTTCTCTTTTGTGTAGCGAAAATACACACCTTTTTAACCGCTACAAAGTGGTAGTTTTTGGGGTGCTCAATTTTATTGCGCAATTTTACTCCAGGGTTAATAAAGGGTTGTTCTCGTTGTGGGGACTAAAATAAAACCGTTTTTTTACCGCCAAAAAAAAAATTTTCCTGTAGCATAATTACAAAGTGAATGTTAATTTCAAATTTTCTCTTGTTTGTACGTAAAAACAACCATTTTAAAAACCCTACAAAGCTGGTTTTTTTTGGCTCCCTCAATTCTTTGCGCAATTTCTCCAAGGTTAACTAGTGTTTTTCTGCAGCTTACTCAGAAAAAGAAAATTTTTTTTCCCCCCCACAGAAGAAATTCTTAGCAAAATTAATCTGAAGGTTATTAAGTTTTTGTGCTTTTAAATATTCAGAAAAAATCACAAGTTTTTAAACGGCACTACATGCAATTTTTTCCTGCCCATTTGTGGGCGCAATTTATACCCAAAGGTTTTACCCAAGCTTCTATGGGTTCTTTTGGAGTCAAATACAGGGGTGTTTTTATCAAAACAATATCTTCACAAACAGGGGCCCTGTACTTTTTAGAACCACATTTAGTCAACAGAAGGTGGCGGGGCTCTTCACCTGCGGTGGCAGAGACACAAAAAATCCTGGAGCAGGCCGGTCGCGCAAGCGGGGAAGTCGCAGCGGGTCATCGGGAGGCCACAACTCCCGCTGTCTTAGGGGCCGTGTGTTGTTCACAACCCAAATGGTTCTTGATTTTTTTACTAGGTCATCCATTTCCCCCCCAGATGAAATCGACAACCCCAGCCAAGAGTGGGTGGAACGTCGACACAACCCTTGTTGGCAGGCCCGGGACGGGTCAGCGCCCTCACCTGTCCTAACCCATCTCTGTCCCACCCGGGTTTTCCCTCCCCCAAATTTTATTGGGGCGGGGCTCAGCGCCACTATTAGGAGGTAAAACAATTTGAGGAGGGCAGTACAGAATTGTCAGCGAAAAAAGGGGGCCAATATCCCCTGCTTCTTGCGTGGCGGCAAATATAGATTTTAGAGTGGCATGGGAGGCATTTGTGAGGGGTCAGCCCTGCATACCCAAAACCCGGGATGAGCAGCGGACGATGAAACCAAATAGATGTGATTTAGCCGACCGACTTTTGGGGGGGCCCGGGGGAAGCAAAGGGGTTCATCTCGTCAGGGGAA
The DNA here is from genome assembly GCA_025379985.1 of Phyllomedusa bahiana. Taxonomy (NCBI): domain Eukaryota; kingdom Metazoa; phylum Chordata; class Amphibia; order Anura; family Hylidae; genus Phyllomedusa; species Phyllomedusa bahiana. Next base: position 4,223 of record JAODAL010065441.1, on the reverse strand, counting down.
GAGGGCGTCACTTGCGCGTCAGGGGGCGGCGCGCCAGCAAGTGGGTTGTGTGGCCAAGGTCGCGGGTAGCAGCAGTGTGAGGTGGGAGCCAAGCGGCCACGGGGTAAAAAACCCACTTTGCAGTCCAAGAAAATGGGCAAGGGGCACGAGGCAGCGCGGGAGTAGTCACTCAGTGCGGAGCGTTGGCGGTAAAATCGCTACTCGGGGGGTGTGGCAGTTCTTTGCCAAGACACCGGGGAGCCGAATATAAGGTATATGTTGAATCTGTAGGCAGAAAGTGAGCATGGCCAGGGAGCTAACTTTGGCACCACGGCCCTGCTTTCAACACATGCAGCGCCCACACCCGGTGGCCTGGGAAACGTGGCTCAGTTTGGTGGTCCATCCTGCCGCCGCAGCGCAGCAGCGCCCGTGGCACGCATGCCATTGCAGCCAGTCAAGGCTCCACCACCTCTGCAGAAGGGAGCTGTTTCTCTTTCTCATCTCGCGGTCCAGATGCTCCTGCTCCTCGCTACTCATGCGCCAGCAGTCGTTCAGAGAAGCGATTTGCAAAGGGGACAAAAATATGCGCCCAACCATCTAAGGTGCAGAAGCTGACCGTGCTCCTGTCCAAGTTGTTGGTACTGCAGTCCCTCCCTTTCAAATGGTGGACTCTGCACGTTCAGAAAAATAATGGCTTGTGCCGAGCCGAGATGGGAGTTCCAGCTGTAATTTTTTTTCCCAAAAAAGGCAGTACCAGCACTTCATAAATATGTAGAACAGAAGGTGGGCCAGTCCTTGAGCTTATCTGTTTGTTCCAAGGTGCACGGCAGCGCGGGACGTCTGGAGCTGTAACACGGTCAGTGCCAGTACATTTTCCTTTACGGCCCACTGGGTGAATGTGCTTCCGCCCAGGCCACCAACAAACTTGGACAGGAGACGCCGCTTTCTCTTCCACGTTGTCAAACTGCGGCTCCTGCGTCAATGTCGCCTCCCTCCTCCTCCACCACCTCCACCATCTCAGCCTCCACAAGTACTGCTCCATAATCCACATGTGTTTGGGCACAGCGGTGTCAGCAGTTCTAAAACCTGGCTTGCCTCGGCGAACGAAGTCACACAGGGGAGGAAAATGCTCCGCGTCATGCAGCAAGGATTTTGATGTGTGTGGCTTTCTCCCCCCAACTGCAAATCGGAACCATGGTGACGGACAATGGGAGTAACATTTGGTACCGCGCTGCACCCAGGAGGGATGGTCCATGCGCCCTGCAGGGCATGTGTTCAATCTGGTTTTGAAAAGGTTCCCGAAGTCTTCACCCGAAACTGGTTGAATTGCACCTTCTGCATTCCTACAAAACCAGGAACGCCCTCCTCGAGTTGCAGGGCAGAACGGCCTCCCCCAACACACTCTGATATGCGATGTTTCCACCCATTGGAATTCCAGCCTGCACATGTTGGACCGACTGTATGAACAGAGAAAGGCCATTAACGATTTTTTGATGATCCAGGGACGGAATACTCCCCTGTGCAACTTTGATGTCAGCCAGTGGCAGCTCATGCGTGACACCTGCCGTTTGTTGAGGCCATTCGAGGAGGCCAAGTTATTTGTCAGTCGTCAGGACTACGGGATGAATAACTCATTCCACTGTTCATGCCTGGAACAGATCTGAAAATCTGTCTGGGGGGTCTGAGAGGGGCTCATCTCAGACCACATGAGTCCGGTGGGCCCTGAAATGGCCGGGAGGGGAGGGGACATTGGGCAAAAAGATTGGTAAATGAGTGGATTTTCAAACCAGGTGCAAGAGAGGAGGAGAGGAGCAGTGGAGGGGGAGATGGGTGAGGAAGACGGGGAAGTGCCCGAAAAGCCCCGGCAGTATCAGGGGGGTGGAGGCAGGGAGCCCTCGGTGTCCTTTGGTGGCCCACAGCTGGTTTTTGCCTGGAGTGCACCCAATAGTCAGCCCCGGCAAGGGAGGATTTTTGGCTCTCCACCCTATTGGACCCTCGCTAGGTCCAAAATGGGAGTTTTTTTTCCCAGTTTTGAAGGGGGGGGTTTCTTCGGGCCCCTCCAGGGGGTATCCCCTTGCGGCCCCGGGGGGCCCCTTTTGCTGGGGGGGGGAAGGTGGGGGGGGGGGTAGGAGCAGTCCAGCTCCATCAGCGAACCTAAGTGGAGTCATGATGGCAGTTCCTTCACCCGCCTAGTGGGGGGCATCCCAGGCAGAGAAGCAGGCCGGGAGCAGCCTAAACCCAAACAGGTGGTGGCCTACTGGACAGCATCGCCACCCCAGTTAGAAAATCCGCGGACTATGGGCAGCCAAACTGGATGTGTGGCCCCCAATTGCCGGTTTGCAGTGGAGAAGCGTCCTGCCGGGAATAGTGTGGTATCGGCGGGTGTTCGTGCGCGGGGGCCTCGTTACCCCAAGGAGAACCCCCCCTTTTCCACGGGGAAAAGTGAACGACTGACCTTTGTCAAGATGAATCAGGCGTGGATGGCCAGGTTTCCACACACCAATGCCTTAGGCGTCAGACACATCAGCCATGACGCCTCACCCAAACAGTGGAAATGGTTGGGTTCAAATACATGCCCCAGCCATTTTGATGCCCCCCCCCACCTGATGCACACATTGTGACAGTTTCTCCTCGCCACCCCCATCTTTACCCGGGGTGGATTGACCCCCCCTCCCCACTCTTATTGTGCCACTTCTGACCCAAGCTGTTGCTCCTACCCCCCATCCCCCTCCACTCTCGTCATTGTGCATCTGTGGCCTATACTGTTTTGCCACCCCCCAAATGTATTGTGCCACGTCTGACCTCATCCTGCTGTATGTGACCTCCACACTGTGACATTGTGCCACTCTGTGGCCTGCTCCTTTTTGCCCCCTCCGAATGTATTGTCCCACTCCTGACCTCATGTGTGCCCCCCCTCCTCCACTCTTGTCTTTGTGCCATTTGTGGCCTACTCCATTTTTTTCCACCCCCAAGAATGTCATTGTCCCCATGTCTGAACTCATGGGCTCCCCGTGATCCACACTGTTCATTGTGCCACTCTGGGGCCTGCTCCTGTTTTTGCACCCCAAAAGTCATTGTGCCACTGCCTGCCTCATGCTGCTGCCACCGTCCCTCCCTCTCTGTCATTGTGCCACTCTTGGCCTATACTGTTTTGCCACCCAGAATGTCATTGTGCCACTCTTGAACTCTGCTGCTGCGGCCGGACCTCCACACTGTGTCATTGTGCCATTTGTGGCCTGCTCCTGTTTTTGCCACCTCCAGAATGTCATTTGCCACTGCCTGACCTCATGCTGCTGTTGCCGGCCCCCTCCACCTGTTCATTGTGCCACTCTTGCCCTATGCGTGCCCCGTGCCCTCCACTGTTATTGTGCCCTCTCTGCCCTCTGCTGCTGCTGCTGGACCTCCCTCTCTGTCATTGGCCCTCTGTGGCCTACTATGTTTTTCCCCCTCCAAATGTCTGTGCACCCTTTTACCTCATGTGTTGCTCCTGCCCCCACACCTCCACCTCGAAAATTGTGCCACTCTTGGCTACTCCATTTTTTGCCATCCAGTGTCATTGTGCCACTGTTGCCCCTCATGCTGCTGCCCCCGTCACCCCCCACTCTCTGTCATTGTCCCCTCTGTGGCCTCTAATTTTTTTTGCCACCTCCAAATTTCATTGGCCCTGTTGCCTAATTGCTGCCCCCCGTCACCCCACTCTTGTCTTGTGCCACTCTGTGGCCTACTACTGTTTGCCACACCAGAATGTCATGTCCCACTGTTGACCTCATGTGCTGCTCCCGTGACTCCACCTGTGTCATTGTGCCACTTGGGCTTGCCCTTTTTTGCCACCCCCAAATGTATTTGGCCAGTCTACCTCATGTGTGCTGGGTGCTCCGTAACCTACACACTGGCTTGTGCCCCTGGGGCCCTACTCCTGTTTTTGCCACCCCCAGAATGTCTTGTGCCCTGTTACCTCATGCGCTGGGGCTGCCGCCGTCCCCCTCCCCTTCTGCCCATGTTTGCCACCTGAGCCCTCAGCTTTTTTTTTTCCACTGTCGTCCCATGACTTTTCAGGCACTTTCCCCCCTTTTTTTTTTGGTCAGTTTTGCCCTGTTAATGCCCGGGGAAATTTTTTATATGAAGGATTTAAGAGCGGCGGCAGTATGTGCTGTCATACAAAAACAAAAAATTGTATAAAGCCCAAACCCCCAACTCCCTCTGCTATTTAAGCATGGCACAACGTTTCAGCCCCCCACCCCAGG